>JAWWEV010000172.1:26762129-26776579 GCA_035583235.1 Hafferia zeledoni
GCCATGATCTGGTAAATGGACTGGAGTTGGCCCAAGGGTTGGACTTGATGATCTCAGAGGTCTTTTCCAACCCAATCGATTCTATGATTTTTCTGTGCCAGCCTTGCTAAAAAGAGTGAAGGGTCTGAATCTTTCTCCTTACTAGCTGCCTCTGCATTTCTTATCCCCAAAAACCACCAAGGCATCTGCCTGCACACATCAAATAGCTCCAGTCTGGGCTTTCATTACATATGGCCATCACCTTACTTTGGATGAAACAGTGTCTACTAAATGACATATATTTTCTAGCTCGACGTGTTTGGACCAGCCAGGAAGTACTGCTGGTAAAGCTGTGCCTGAATACAAGTGAAGTGCCCCAGCCCAGTGTCACTGAGACCTTTATAAACATTTCCCAGTAGCCAACACTTACTTGTCTGGGGATGAGGATGAGACAGGACACACTGATTTTACCTAATTACCACTGTGCAGCCCCTGACACTCCACAGGCTGCTAGTTTGTCTCAATGCCCTAACTCCTACGTATTAGACTGAAGGCAAGAACAAACAAAAGTTTAATTTGAATTGCCAGCATCCTAAACTAAAACATTTGCAGTCGAGAAGTCGCCATTTTTCTCTTCCCCTCTGTATGTCCAGCCCATAAGAACTGAAAGAAGGTCTGTGGGGTGAGGAGGGTCTCAGTAAGCAATTTTGGATGCCCTTTATATTCAAGAAGGATGGCTTTATGAAGAGGAGAAAGTGGAAGAAATTCCTACCCAAGCAGCATGAATTGCTTTCTTTCCTGTCACAGTCCTTTCTTGAGCCGATATTTGTTTCTTTGCTCCCCAGAAACACATTTTTACACAGAGTATTTATCATTCCTCTACATATCCTCAAGAAATCACATTCTGCAAAGCTACATAACAGTTGTACGGTTGGGGATTTTAGATGAGAATGTGGCACTGGCACGCCCCTTACATTTTCTCCTACCTCACAAGCTTTGCTGTTTGAAAATCACCATCTTTTTCATTCCTATCTGTTGTGATTCATAATGATGGCTATTTCTACAACCCTTTCAAATCAAGTTATCAAAGCACTGATTTGCTTTGAAGTTATGCAGTTCAAAGTGATGCAGTGTGACAAACATATTTCTGTGGCATAGACCACTTACACTACTTTGTTTTTTAAGATGGGAAAAAACAGAGCAAGGATGAGAGATGAAGAAGAGGAAGAAGGAATATCTATCGGCTTAATGCCCTCAGAAGTCCTACACTGGGACACTCGTGCATAAATTGCCATCATGTTTACCAGAAGCAAAGCCAGTACTGATTCCTGGCTTTAAACTCTTGAGCACCTCTCCCAGGAGGATAATCAGAAGTAGCTGACCACCTCAGGGATCGACAACACAATTCAACAGACAGTTCTAGGTTTGGGAAGGGACCATGTTTGCAGAGAAAACACTCACTTGCCTATAGAACCAGAGAAAGCACCTTTCACAGGATGGGGGGGAAAAAAGCAGCACAACTTTCACCAAGTCTCTCTCACCTATTCCTAATGCTCACACAGAATACTGTGTATGTAACATCTGTACAAAGGTCTGACAAACCCTGAGCCTAATGAAAAGAGAATACTGTGATTTTTAATGGTCTACAAGCTACAGAGGGAGGAAATGCAGCTTTAGGTATACTGTTAGCAAAGTGAGAGAAGGAGTAATCCAAAACCTTTCATCACAGAAAATATAACAAAACAGCCTTGGAATCAAAGAAAGAAAATAGGGGCTAGAAAAAATAGCAGCAAGAAAGTGCTGTTGGACACAGATGAACCTCTCTCAACAACATGTCTGTGAGCAGAACAGAAGTATTAGTATCAAGAGGCTCATGTCCAAGTGTGAAGACTTCAGGAAGGAAGTAGTACAGAAGATGAGGTTAAGAAGTTATAACAAGACTCTCTCCTGGATTTAAGGTGGTGGTCTAGTATGGAGGAGGAATCCAAGACATGTGAATATAATTCCACTTCTGCAAACACAAGAAACAATTTCTGACACTTTCAAGGTGTTGCATGCTCTTGTGGCCAAGGAAGACACAAAATATTAGTCTTTTTATCCAGATACCTTTTTCTTTAATCTTTTAGCAAGTAAAGACTGGAGTAGCTCCACAGCGAAACAGAGAGTGGAAGACCAAACTAGAATCAAGTACACAACTGTTCTCCTTATTCCATAAAGTTCCTTGCTCGGTATCAGAAAAAAACAAGTCCCTTGTGATTGTGTGCTATAATTAAATCTGTGACAGATTAGCTTAGAAGCTAATTAATTTAGAAACAACATACAATATGAAGAAAAGAAAATGACCCACAGACTTCAAAAGGCTTTCAGCTCAATAAAGGCATAAAGCAGACTAAGCAGAAGGAGCATAGCAACAAATTTCCAGTGTTAGATCAGACACACAACATTGCTCTATCTGCCCAGCACAAACAGGAAGAGAAAGTGAGAATTATTTCAGTTGCTTGCCTTGTGTTCCTGTGCATCTTTTCATATTCACTCCACCATGGGAAAACTCAAACTCACACTAACAAAGCCGGCTTAGTTCTCCCTCATGCCTACCCAAGTTTGCCTTTTCATTACACTTTGTCCTATTCCCACCATTACTTTCTTTCCAAAGCAATTTTATTTCTAAAGAAAAAAATCAAAAATTTACAAACCTTCAAGCAATGTCTGACACTTTACTCATCTTGCCTATATTTTTGTGAGCTTCTTATGAACTTTAAAAAAAGACAACAAAACCTTAATAGATTAATATCAGAAACTTTTCCATGTTGAAACCATGTGGGTTTGACCCTATCAAATTATAATTACCTAAGAAACATATAAACCCCATATTATTTACATTAGCAATGTACAAATCCCACTTTAATTAAAAACCAGATCAGCTTCTTGAGATATAAGGGTGGGTTGCATTTTTAAAAAAAATTGTCTCCAAAGGATCCACCAACCGTTCCAAGACAGTAGAAACCTTGACTAATAGCTGTAGCTCAGGGCTAAGTGATAAAATAACAGACTTCCTGACTTCATTAGTGCCATTTGGAGATACAGTGCATAGCCCTGTCCTTCCTGTCTTACACTTTCCAGCTCAGCTGACTTAGCCTACCCAGTGTAGGCTTGGTGGCTACAGGCTCTAGTCTGGGCTGGGGACACTGGTCATTGCAGAGTGTGGCCCATCCCAGCCTGCTGAGATGTCTCACAGGCACTGCCTCAGAGCACCTCCCCAAGGCAGGGGAGACTAATCCCTCCCCAGTACCCAGGCTTTCCTCCAATCAGCAAAGATTGGATTAGTGTAGACATCCAATATTCAGACAGCTGGCAGTAGGTGAAGTAAACAATGCTCTTTACATCAGTTATGCTGAACCCCCAGAGCTGTGGCTTTTTCTAAGAAGATAAACAACCAACAGACAAAAAAAGCACTGTTGGAAACAAGCCAGGTGATAGCACATATGTGTGCATACACAACAGTCTGCATGTCTGTATTATCCCTTGTAGATGACAGCTGTGCAAGCATGCTGCAGGTTACACAGCTAAATCCTGCCTTCCCAATAAAACTAATAACAGTTAAGCCTGCAAATGTAACTCCAAAAGAACTTAAAACTCAAAGTGTAAGCTTGCACCGCACATATATAAGTCAAGAAAACAGTTAATCAATAAAAGAGGACTAAAAATCCTAGCTGTGTGTCACGTGGCTTTTTCTATCCCAACAAAGGTGAGACTTGGACATTTAGACTCCCTGGTTTTGGCATTCTTTTCTTCGAACTTTATGCCAAAAGATCCATCAAGATTAGTTTCACAATGGACAAAAAAATTCCCCAACCAAGAATTCTTTGGGGGCAGTGGAACTAATGCCTGGTACTCACAAGCCAGAAAGAAACAAGGCATAGCCCAGAACAGACTATGCTGACAGTAGAGACATGTTCACACACAGCAGAATTGAACTCATAACAGTACAATAAAAAAGCCCAAGAACATCCAGACAACCTGCAGAGCTGTTCACAGGGGCAGATTAGAGCAATGGGGTCACCTATCCTCGTACAGGCAGCACAGGCACCCTTCAAACCTGCCAGGAGGAGTATGTACATTCATCCGCCACGATAGATGTATCAGAAGTTCTGGCTGAGACAAAGTCACTAAAACACCAGCTGAGGATTGCAAAGAGCACATCAGGGTGCTGGACAGACACTGAACAGGTAAAGTACTCATCTAAACTGCCCTTTAGGACAGCAGCAGGCCCACTCCAAACCCAATCCCCTGAGGGAGACAATCTCATTCTGTGAAGGTGCCAGCCAAATCCCAGGAGGGTGAAGGACCCAACTCCTACCAGCCTACACAAAGCTAATAATTTTCACTGCCACTTCCACTAGTCAAGCCATCCTAAAAACAGAACTGAAGAACTCACTGACCTTACCAATGAAGATTAAATAGCTTCTGTGATCATAACTGCTGATAAACAGGTTTAATCAACTCAAGCATGTGGTGTCTTCCAAACTTTTTCCAAAAAAGAGCTGTAATGGCAAAGCACTGTGGACCAGTAACCTTGGGGTTTGAAACACATAGGACTGTTGCAAATAAAGTACTCCTTGCTACATAAATTGCAGTCACACTTGCCTGGAAACCCTCCCTCCACTCCTCCCAACAAGTTCAGACATGGTGTATTTTCTAAATACTAATTTAGACCATGAGGTTTTTTCTGCTCAGTTGGTTCTGACTAGCAAAGAAAGAGTTTAGAAATACCACTGTTAGCAGTGAAAGTTTTACTTTTGAATGAATAGCAACAGGGCCTGAAAGTCACATACAGGCCTGCAAGACTGCGATCTAAAGTGAAGATACTTAACAAAACCTTTGCAGTGCAAAGCACATTCTTAAGGGGTTTTACAGAGTCTCAAACACAGGGAAGGCAAAAAGCTGCTGAAGCCTTGGAACAAAGAGATCAATTGAAATGAAACCAAGCACAAAACAAATACAGCACTTAGAAAAAGCACAATCCTAAAAGCCCTGGACAGGTGAGAACAATTGTTCCTTGGGACTGAAAATGTGACAACAGTGCCGACAGCCCTCCAAAGGACCTCATGGTATTTTATTGTTGTGCTACATTTTCTAAGATTTCTCCCACAGTATTTTTATTTCAGTGACATGCTAGAAATAAGTGGGTGTGATGACAGCTCACAAAGTATTTGCTAAATTCTTGCTTCTCCACTACCTGTATTTGACAAGTTTCAACTACATGGTTTTTTGAGAAGTTGAACAAAGCCAGCATTGCAGTGAGCTATTTTGGCCATTTTTTTTACATCACACTTGCTGGCTTGTACTCTACTAGGAAAAATACTTTCTTTTCAATGAGGGGAAAAAAAGAAAAAAAGTAGTTTTACTTTTACTGCAGTAGGGACTGGTTTCAGACCACTGGCATGAGGTAGAGCATGAGCTGGGCATGTTGCAATGGGCCATCCCCCAACTACACACATGATCACAGCACTAGATACAGAATGACTCCTTGAAAGGCAACAGCTTTCCACCTGCTGCTCCATTTGAGAGGGCTGCAAGCTCAGGAAGCAGCCCATTTACTCACCTTGGCTTCTCCGCACCTGGTGTTCAGTGCTCAGCTCAGCCAGCCAAGTCAGTGGAGCCCTAACAGCAGTATTTATCCTTTGGACAAGTGTGAAGTCAGGGAGGAAAAGACAGAAGGCACCCCAGAAGAGGAGCAAGGAAAGCCACACAGCCAAATGAAAGAGCACATTTTGAGGAAGGCAGAAATTTTTACATCCATTAGGACTTGCTGTCTAAGTAACACCTGGAAGATGCAACTGACTTCTTCAGAAAAAAACCCGTTTGTTTTAATAAAGGACAGGGAGAAAAGAAATGAAAGGTGAAACAAGAGAGACATCAAAAGAACAGGACCTGTGCAAAAACAGGAGGTAAGAGCAAAGACCATTTGTCTTCCCCATTTATGGAAAAGTGAAGGCACATGACAAAGAAATAGAGATAGCGAAGGGCAGAGAAGGATATTTTCTCCTTCCAGACCTCCAGGAGAAATGCCTACCTTTCCCCAGAAGCCCCACAGATGGCCTAACAGGGAGACAGGACAGCCACTGGAGTACTCACAACCAGCTACCACTGCCTGCAAGATGCTGCATTTGCAAAGACATGCTTTCAGGGAAGTTTCCTGATCCCAAATTTAGGATAACAGTTTAGGGATTTCTCTTGAATCCAGGTGAAATAAAGACATCAAAAATAATAACACCCCTACAACAAATCATCTCAACATGATGCATGTCTCTCATTTCCTACACAATAAAGAACAAATCATAAAACCTGGTGCTTACAAGCTTGGACTTGCAAGCACCTTTCACTTCACATCCATCTGAAGATGAGGGGCAGATTCCTCCAAAGTCCCACCTGAGCAGATTAATGTTCTCAGCTGCTACTCTTGCCCAGAGTCCCCACAGGACACTGCTGTATCCCAGCATAAGGGCAAGATCAAGCTTGCAGTTATATCAACATACAAAGGACAGAAGATGCTGCCACTGCAGTGTCAGAAGTTTCTAGTTAACCCCACGTTCCAAAACATGTTGCTGTTCCAAGCCAAAAATATAAATAATGGCTGCAAAGATAAAAGTGTTTATAAAAACCCCTTCCTTTTCACTGTTAATCAGTGGCCTATTTGTTCATTTTCTGAAATTATGAGAAATAATGCCCTGCCCTCTGCAGTAAGACAAAGGGTTAGAAATGTGGGGGAAAGTTTCTGTATCTGCTGATCAAGCAGAAGAAAACTTTTTTTCAAGCTGCCCTTCTGACTCCAGTGTATCAACAGTTTGTCCCCCCTGCCCCGTGGCTACATCTGACACCACCACCCTGGCTTATATCAGGAGTTGAAAAGTGCTAGTCAGACTCAGATAAAATTGTCAATAGTGAGGCACAGACATTCATTCACATTCTTCCCTACCTGCTTGTGAATGTCAGCTGTTTGTCTGGGAGCAATTCCTTGAAAAGCTTTTGCTGAGGGAGAAAAGGAAAGGGGGTGCAGAGAGCATTTCAAACAGAAAAAAAAATCTGGGAGGGGAACCCTACAAAGACTGCAAAGAGAAAATAAATTTTAAAAAGCCTGTCCCCATCAGGTCCTTCCAGCAACCTTCTTTATCAGAGGTTCATTGTCAATCAATTAGCCAAGGCAGCAGGGGGCTGTAGGAAGGGGGGTAGCTCGAGAGACAATGGTCTGCTCTGTTGTATTACTATTTAATCACTTTTCCTAAATAAATAAAGCAGCCCTGAGGTGCTGTCATGTCAAGGGAATTTATAACAAAAAACCCCTTCATTTTTCATTGGTCATTACTTCTCCTTCCCTCCCACCCCTGCAGGACTAGAGAGGGTTATTACTGTAGCCTTAAGTTCCATCTTTGTGTTGCTTGCCTTTGATTCCCACTCGGACCTTGCCACTTTCTGGCACTAATTTGTCAGGCTGAACAAAGGAGGGATTTGTACCTCCTGTAAGGTCTCAATTAGGAAAGGCTTCTGCTGCATTATGTGCCATTGGGACAGGACACAAAGACGGTAATTACAGGAATTTGCACTAAATGGCTGAAGAATTCACAGCAAAACTTTTCTTCCTCCCCCCTCCTCATCTTTATCCAAGCTTACCCCTCCCAGCAGCCCTGGGGAAAACCGCTCTCAATGCCTGCACGCTGTAATTACCAAGAGCAGCCCCCTTGGGTTAAACAGCAGCCCATGCCGGGAGCGGAGCTCGCTGCCCGCCAGGAGCAAGAGCAGGGAGAGGCTCGGCTTGCTCGGGTGTCTCCGAGGCTCCCCAGCACAAACTTGTCTGAACCAAACAAGTTTCCCCAGTTTCTTTCAGTTGTAAGTAAAATTATTCCTTTCTTCGCACCGTGGTAACAGCTCCAAGTTCCAGCCGACTCTCGAAATCAGCTTTAAGGAAATGGCAAAGAATCCGCTCCTACAGTAAAGGCTGGGAATCCCCATGCTGGAGGACTGGGAATCCCGGTGACCGGCTTCTCACAGACCCTCCACAGCCCACACTTCTCTGCACAAGAGCATTTGTTCAGTTTGGCAGACTAAAAGGAGACCACAAGGAGCACTGTGAATGCCTCACGTGTATCACGAAAAGACATCACGCAACCCTGACATGGTCAGAGCACTTCATTTCTGCAGGGAATACATGAGTACAGATTAATTGTCCCATGCCTGGGAGACAGAATCCACCTTTTCCCACAGAAAAGTCTGCTCCCATACTACATAATGCAAGACTAAAAACTGTTTCACGTTGGAGGCATTTTGTTGCTATCCCAGGGCCTCAGCCTATTTTAGAGGACGTCATTAAAAAAGTTCACTTGAAACTCCTGGACCTCAATCAGAGAATTAAGCAAAATTTTAAACTCTTTACCGAGTTCTGAATTAAAAGAAATTAAGAGAAAGGAATATGGCTTTATTGTCACCTGGGACACTATCTTAAAATGAGGCTGTTAATTCTGCTGTCTTCCTGGGTTTCACAAGGCTGTCTCTTGGGTAACACCCTGAGCTGGACCTACCTGGGGGATACTTATTTGAGCCATTCCCAGAGTCTCCCTCCAGTTTTCACTTTCACAACTACCCTGAAAGTTAAGACATGACCATTGCCCAATAGTGTTCAGGTGATTAGAGTTACCATAGGACCCAGGCACCTCCAGTTTCAGCAGTAGTTTGGCACATAAATACTCGTAGAAGAAACTGACATGAAGTCATGCAACTGTAGCCAAGAACAGACCTGAATTCAGGCAGAAGCCCAAATACTGTGACCAGACCAGTAATTACAATGAGGCCAATCTCCATGATGCTCTGGCCGCAAGGTGGGTGCCATGCACTGTGGGGAGATGAGCAGGAACATGATCTGCAGGTGGCTACCAGAGGGATGCACCCAGCTGCACCCACAGCCAGTTCTGCGGGCAGTCCAGTACTGTTGGGGCTCAGCCTGCAGCTCCTGGGCCCACACAGACACTCCCAGAATCATGTGTGGTTCCAGAGCAACAGGATATCTGCACCCCAGAGCAGAGTGGAGAGGAGGCAGGACACTCACAGCTCCCATAACCCGAGAGAAAAACCCTCCAGAAGAGCTATTTCTGACAGAGCTGACAGTTTCCAAGTGAGTATAACTAAAGTGGGTCAAAGATTTCAGCTTATGTATAAAGTGCCTAAATTTGCTCCACACAGCTACCCTTGCTAAAGTAACATGACAATGAACTACATTCACACAGGTCCTCTCTAGTTTCACTTCATTCCCAAACTGGCTAAATCATGATCTTGCCATGGACTAGAGTCAGACAACAAATAAATTCAGACCCCTTTGTTTCTGGACCACCTTTACAGTGTCCTGAATCAAGAAAACAGCTCAGCCACTCTGTAAGGCAGCCCTGGCCCACGTAGAGCTTTATGTGAAGGATCTAACTTTTCATCATCAGTCATGAAAAGCAGATGAACCTCTGAATATCCCATAGGCTTTATCCACATTTTACAGAGAGGAAAGAAAGGTTAACTATGGCCACAGTGTGAGGGACAGGGAACAGCTGTGTGCTGCTGGAACACATATATGCTCTTTCAAGAGATTTTCTCTTCCTGCAGAGGGGAGTAGGTGCTGCAGCCTGGTTGCTTACCTGCACACTTGAAGCTCTGAACTGTGAGCCCTCTCTCCAGAGACAGTGTGGTCAGGATGCTCAGGAAGCTGGTGGTCACTGACTGGCGCTTGCTCTTTCTAAGATCACTTCCAAAGGGCCGATCTCCAGGTTTGTTCCTAAGTGTGACTTGTGGGTTCTGAGTTAAACTTCTAGTAGCATTGGCTGCTGCCTTCAGTGCCTCCATCCACTCCTGGGCCCTCTGACGGGTCTCTGCACGCAGGCGCAGGACATCCTGGGGGAAAATGACCTGAAAGCAAGAGTCGCAGTCATCCTGAGTATCTGTCTGCACCGACAGGCACACATCGACATTGTAGCTCAGCAGAGGATCTTCATCAAGCCTACCGGGTTGGAATGCCATGAGATAAGACCTGTTCAAGACAAAAGTAAATGCCTTCCAGTTATTCTGGACAGTTAACCTGTAAAGAGTCCCTGATTTGAGAATATTTTGATACTCTTTAGTGTTTTCAGTAAAATTCATAGATATGAAGAGCTCCATAGGCTTCTGTAGTCCATTGGTTTGAGAAAGGTCACTATTATTTTCAGGCTTTGGCACATTCTCCAGCTTCTCCTGCTGTCTCATGAAAGCAGGCACAGAAGCACGCACCGCTTCCCAGAGTTTCTGTCCCCAGTCCAGTGTCTCCCATGAGGACTCTGCCTTCAGCTGGAGCTGTGAGCTGTCTGACAGAACAGTGTCCACTACCTTGGTTTCAATGCCACCAGTAACAGTGACCCTTTGAAAACGCAAGAGTGGATACACGGTGGGAAGAGTCTGGTTGCCACTGCTGTCCAAGCAATACAGGTACAGTTTGTACGGGGAGAGCTCAGCATAACACGTTTGCCAGTAGCTGTCATTGTCTCTTCTAACTTCTAAGTATCCTTTCTTCAGAAGATTTGGGAACACTGGCTTGTGTTCTGGAGGAAACAAAATGAAAACATTGCCATCAATTATTTTTTTTAATTGTCTCAAATTGCTACATCATTCTGGCTTATACATCTCTCCTACACATACACGGCATATCTGAGGACAGGAACACAGATCCAGCCTTCATCTAATGGGTTATAATTATCAAACACAAGCACTAACTCCACATTTGAGCCAACAATAATAATACAGCACATTTTTACCCAGAGGTACCAAAACACTCTACAAAAAGGGAACAGAGAAATACAGGGACATAGAAACAAAGCTATTTTCCTGAGATTATCCAGGAGAGTAGTAAGGGCAACAAAACACTGCAAGTCTCCCAGAACCTAGTCCAGAAGTGGACAATACTTTCAGGTGATCTATTGCCAGCTAAAATAGATCTCGACAGTGAGAAACAGATACATATTAGCACACCTTCCCTTCCTTTCCCACTTCTTCCAAGGCTCAACTTCATGTTTTCAAACACACCTCCTCTGCCTCCCTCCTGTTCCTGCCAGCACAGGAGAAGGGGAATGGCACTATCTGGTCAACTCCTCTCTGATGCTTCTTCCTCCTCACACCTTTCCCCTGCTCCAGCCTGGGTCCTCTCCAGAAGCAGTAGCAGCTGCAGTCCTTCAGGTTAAACCTGTGCCTGCACAAGCTCTCCATGGCCACAACTCCTTCAGGAAATCTCCACACCCTTCAGCTTGGGGTCCTGCATGGGCCTGCAGGGAGTTCATCTGACCCTCAGCTGCTCCTCACACCACTGTGCAGTGCTTTGCCCTTTCTCTGAGAGACACTCAGTCAGAGAGGCCCCACTAGTGCCTAATGGGCACAGCTGTGGCCTGTGATGGGGCTGCTGGAACTGCCTGGAACAACCCTGCTGCCAGCACTGGCACCTGGACTGACCCAGGTCTCAGGGAATGGAGAACTGTGCCCAGCACAGCAGTTTCTGACCACATTTCAGCACGACCTGGGACCAGAACATTTTGCACAGCCCTGTTTACTCCAGAGGAGCTTTGCTGGTTTATGAGAATCAGGCTCAGGAGCAGCAGACAGGACCAAAAATGAAAAGTAAGAGGCTGCCCAGACAGACTCAAACACAGACTCAGTGTCCAAGCATTTCAGGAGCATACTCTCTCATAAACCATGAGCCAAAGCAAAGTCAAGGGGAATTTGCTTCATTCCCCAAAAACCAGCCATACACAAAAGTCACTCCAGGCACTAAAGTGATTCAAATTTAAAAGGACTTATCATAACATTTCTGAGTTTTAAAAAAATGTTTCCATGCAAAATTTGTTCCAATCTGATTTGCACCATTAGCCATCATAGAGGCAAAAATCATATTTTTACCTTGGGTTGGACATGGCTCTATGCAATTTTTTATGACCCCTATATAAATTCAGTGGTATTCACTGTTATGCTGTCATACCAACTACAATACTTGGCACCTCAGGCCTGAGGAACAAATTCTTTCTCCCATTTGAGTTCTACTTCACCTTTCCAGTAAGGATACCTGTGATGGGTTTTGACTTACAAACTGTGACAGAATTAGCAGACACCAAGTAGAGGTTTCTGCCTTGGAGACTGCTATTCTGGACACAAGAGAAAGGTGGCATCCTGGGAACAGCTCCTCATCCACTGCCCAGTATAATTAGGTCACAACAAAATCAGCATGAATTGACCTTAACACACAACATCACAAATCCCAGTGATACAGGAGCTGTTTCAGGTTTTTGCCCTGGGGCTGACAGCTTTTGAAAGAGGGACAGGGCAGACAGCTGGAGGCATAAAACATTCTCAGCCGTCTCAGCTTAACCGGTTATGACTCATGTTAACAGGCTATGGTCTAAGAAGCTTTGGACATGATAATCTCTGAGTATAGCAAGGATGTCTTCAACACAGAGCTAAGAGAACAGAAGCATCTAGACTTGATGAAGCCTGGAAACAAAGAGCCCAAACTGAGACTGCATAGAAATTATTGCATCCCCATCAGTACTGGGCTTCCCAGGTAATATGGCCAAGATTGCAGGTGAATCTGCTCTTGGCAGTGCTGGCTAATAGGCAAGTCTGTCTGTTTGTCCTTCTGGGGCACAAGGAGAGTCAGGGACTATGAGCAGTTGAGGGGCATAGTTACTGTCCAGGGATATCTGCTAGGAACTCAACATAGCAGAGAAGAGACAGTCTAGGAGATTCCTGGAATGTATAGAGGATAATTTCCTGCTTCAGCTGGTAAATGAACCTACCAGGGGTGGGGTTCTGCTAGACCTGCTGTTTACAAACAGAGAGGGGGCTGGTGGGAGATGTAGTGGTTGGAGGCCATCTGGGGCACAGTGACCATGAAATGAGTTTTCAATACTCAAGGATGCAAGGAGGGCCATCAATAAAACCTCTATGCTGGACTTCCACAGGGCAGATTTTGGCTTATTCAAAAGACTGGTCCAGAGCATACCCTGGGAAACAACCCTTGAAAACAAGGGGGTACAGGAGGGATGGATGTGCTTCAAGAAGGAATTCTTGAGTGCACAGGAACAGGCTGTCCCAGTGTGCAGAAAGGCAAGCTGGCAGGGAAGACAACCGGTTTGGTTGAACAGGGAGATTCTGAAGGAAATCAGGGGGAAAAAGAGCGTACAGACTGTTGAAGAAAGGGCTGGCTACTCATGAAGAGTTTAGGAATATAGTTAAGTCATGTAGAAAGAAAATTAGAGAGACAAAAGCACAATTTGAAGTCAATTTGGCTACTTCTGTTAGGGATATCAAAAAGCACTTCTATAAGGAATAACCAAAGGAGGGGCAAGGAAAACCTCCATTCTTTGTTGAACTTGGGGGGGAACATAGTTACCAGAGAGGAGGAGAATGATGAGGTATTTAACACCTACTTTGCCTCAGTTTTTACCAGTAAGACAGGTGGCCCTCAGGACAACTGACCTCCTGAGCTGGCAGACAGAGAGGGAGCCAAACAGGTCCCCGGGTGTTCCAAAAGGAAATAGTTAGTGACTTCCTGAGCCACTAGGATCCTCCCAAGTCTATGGAACCAGATGAAATCCATCCTAGAGCGATGAGGGAGCTGGTCAAAGAGCTTGCCAAGCTACTTTCCATCATCTACCAACAGTCCTGGCTCACTGGGGAGGTCCCAGATGATTGGAGGTTGGCCAATGTCACCCCAATCCACAAAAAGGGCTGCAAGCGGGACCCTGGCAACTACAGGTCTGTCAGCCTGACCTCAATGCCTGGCAGGGTTATGGAGCAGATCATCCTGAGTGCAATCACACAGCACCTTCAGGATGGACAAGGGATTAGATCCAGCCAGCATGGGTTTAGGAGGGGCAAGTCCTGTCTGACCAACCTGATCTCCTTTTATGATCAGGTAACTTGCCTGGTGGATGAGGGAAAGGCTGTGGATGGTCTACCTGGACTTCAGCAAAGCCTTTAACACACTCTACCATTACATACACCTGGAAAAGCTGGCAGTCCACGGCTTGGACAGGGGCACTCTCTGCTGGGTTAAGAACTGGCTGATGGCCCAGAGAGTGCTGGTGAATGGGGCTGTGTCCAGCTGGCAGCCGGTCACCAGTGGTGTCCCCGAGGGGTCACTGCTGGGCCCAGCTTCGTTTAACATCTTTATTGATGATTTAGATGAGGGGATTGAGTCCATCCTCAGCAAATTTGCATATGCCACCAAGTTGAGAGGGAGTGTCAACCTGCTGGAAGGAAGGAGGGCTCTGCAGAGGGCCCTAGACAGGCTGGAGAGATGGGCTGATTCCAATGGGATAAGGTCTAACAAGGCCAAGTGCGAGACCTGCACTTTGGCCACAACAACCCCCTGCAGCGCTACAGGCTGGGCACAGAGTGGCTGGAGAGCAGCCAGGCAGAAA
>JAWWEV010000172.1:26776679-26795463 GCA_035583235.1 Hafferia zeledoni
AGTTCTGGGCCCCTCAGTTCAGGAAAGATCTTGAGGGGCTGGAGTGGGTCCAGAGAAGAGCAACAAGGCTGGTGAAGAGAATGGAGCACAAGTCCTGTGGGGAGAGGCTGAGGGAGCTGGAGGCGTTTAGCCTGGAGAAGAGGAGGCTCAGGGGTGACCTTATCACTCTCTACAACTACCTGAAAGGATGTTGTAGCCAGGTGGGGATTGGTCTCTTGTCCCAGGCAACCAACAGTAGAACAAGAGGGCATTGCCTTAAGCTCTGCCATGGGAGGTTTAGTTTGGATATTAGAAAGAAATCTTTACGGAGAGAGTAATCAGGCATTGGAATGTCCTCCCCAGGGAGGTGGTGGATTCTAGTAATCAGAGTGGGGCTGGATCAAGGGTTGGACTTGATGATCTCGGAGGTCTCTTCCAACCCAGCTGACTCTATGATTCTGATACCAGCTGGTGAGAAAGCAGAACTCACGCTGTAACCTTCATTCTAAGGAGATACTCCTGCCCTTGGCTGAAAGCATTGCTGTAGTTGATTGTGAGTTTCATTCATGGGCAGGAGGAGGATTTAGAACAGCAAAGTGTAAAAGCTTTTCATTAAAAACCAACTTTAAGGATTTATAAGGATTAAGCAGATAAATGTCAGTTAAATTTATGGAACATACATGACAATTAGTTGTTTAATACACTTGATGTGAATCTGCAAATCTCATGGGGGTTAAAAAATTTGGGAAGGATACTACCTCCCATCCACACAAACAAAAAGGATGCACTTAGATTTTTGCCTTGCTACCTCTGCCTCAGCTTCCCCATTCACCCATATACTCAGAATGGAGCCTGCTTTTAAGACCATGCTCAAAGCACTTCACCTACAAAGATTTCCTGCAGATATGGCTAAACCCACAATTAAAAAAATTGCTACTTTGGCATGAGGTCTAAAAAGGTGAGTCTAACTACACCTTGCAAACCAACAAACTACTTAAGAGTATTTCAGCTGAATGTGAAAACTGAAAGCCTAATCTATAACTCAAAATGGTAGAGAAAAAGCACACTTTGATAGCCCAAATGGATAGATACACATGCATATGCACACACTAAAAGAGAACCAATTTTGTTCACCGTACATCTCTGGCTCTGACATTCATTAGTATTTCTGTGCTAACTCAAAAGCCATTAATTTCTCTGAAACCCACACTAATCCCTTTGTAGTGCAGATAATGGGCAGCCATTCTAGAGTCATCTTCCCTTTCTATTAATCCAATCAGGGAGGCAGCGCTGCTGCAGCTCCAACTGCAATCTCTCTCGCTGCCATCAAGTACAGATGACAGTTCAAGCTGCTCCATAATAAGACAACTCGTAACCTTCCCCCAGCCACCCCCCCTTCATCAGCACACAGGTTTGCTTGTCTTTTGTTGAGTTAGAGAAAGGCTATCTCTCCCTGCCTTTCACAGAAGTACCCCCCTCTCCCTCCTTCACCCCACTCCTTCCCTCCAAGCTCCCATGAATTGGCTCCAATGGCTCTTGTTGGGACAGAACCAGCAGCCAACCTGATTAAAATTCAAATGCCTCATATTGTTTATTTCAGGGCAATAGATGCTGGCAGGGACAGGTTGAATCTATATGCTACACATCCACACACACACCTTTACCTCCTCGACTTGCAGTGTGCCAGATAACACCTTTCCACTCAGAGAGCAAATGGTACCATTTCTCCATCCACCTTCCAAACAGAAACTACATCTCTTTTCCTCCTTACAGAGACAGGGAGAGTAAATTGAGGAAGAGTAAAAAAATGGGAAATAATCACAGAAAATGGCCCATGCCTGAGCCATTTGGAGGTGTAATTTCAAGGGAAGAGGGGGAAGAAGGCAGAGGAAAACAAAGAGAAACTCAGCAGCTGGGGACAGAGCAGTATCTTCCTCGGCATCTCTCCTCCCCCTTGGGAACTGCCCACTCCTCCTGGCTAGAAACCCCACACCCAGCACACACCTATCCCTCTCCACCCTCGGGGCAACTGGTACAACCAGCACCACTGGAGAGGGAGAGCAAATGTTGTCTCAGGACATCCAGAAGATATATGCTCCTGTGCTTGCATCTCGGTTGGCATGGCAGGAAAACTTGTCCTGTTTTCCAACACCAAAGCATTGGAACTTGGAACAGAGCAGAAGCAGAGATGCTGAGTTTCTGGGGAGTTTGTCTCGTGAGGTGGCACTCCTCTCTGAATTCTCTAATGCTTAGTAAGTGATGGACAAAAGTCACAGAGTTTTTGTCAATAGTCCTCCTCTGATTTTCACAAAACCTGGCAGACACCATGTGGACCTAGAAAGCTCTCAGACTAGGTTGGACTAGTCACCTGTTTGGTGGGGTTTGCTGGATCAGGGACAAACTGCCTCAGTCAGTGTGACTCAGATTCACAATGTCCACTACTATCTTCCTACTTAAAAACAGTCTTTTCTTCCCACCTATTTGCCCATCTAGCTCTGCAGATACGTGTCTTTCAGGCAAGTTTATCTGATTCCACTTGGTCCTGAAATAATGGCATTGACATTTAGCCACAGATTTCCAGCAGATGGCCCTCCTGGAGCCAAAGCTGGCATTTTCTCTCAATGCCACCTCTTTTCAGGGGACTACTACAGCAGTGGGACTTGTAACTAGGTAGTGGTTTGCATTTATCTATATAAAGAAACAGCATCACTCCCCACTGGAAGGCCATTCCTTCTTCTTCATCTTCCCTAGGCTTAAAGAAAGCAAAACCTTCTTTGAAAATATTGAACTTCCAAACCCTTAATTTTATATTTATTTATATATATATTTATTTCCAGAGAGGCTGGTTTAGTTGTTCTCACTGAAAAAATTACCTAAACAGATGGATAAAGAACCCAAACAAATTACTTCTCATGTCTTTGCCTTCAGGTATGGCATTGTATGAAAAACATATGAGAAATTCTGATGAAGTCTATAGGATCCCAGCTGCCCAGCCACTCCATCTAGTCCTTTTTGCTCCTGTGCAACAAGTTGAACACTTGTACAGTGCTTACTGAGCAGACCACCAGCATTCTGTGCATACTGACAGTGCTGTACCGGGGGACAGTGGAGAAGGACATTGGAGTCAAAGTGCAAAACCAACCCAGAACAGGACTCAACTCTGGCAGAGACAGAAGTATAATGAGCTGAAAGAGATGGTTACCTACTATGAGCTAGGAGATGCATGAAACAGCAGCACTTGCAAAAGAAGTGAGAATATAGAATGAAGATGGGTTCACTGATTTTCTTATAAATCACTCAATTCACCTTTAAAAAGAGGGAAGACTGTATAAAGTAACTGTCAAAGCTACAAAAAGAGGGTCAGTTCACATTAGGAAAGTCAGCTGACATCACTAAGGGAATTATATAGCAACTAACCTGAAAATTCAGTTATGAAAGTCATCACAACATCACTGGAAGCAATCAGCACTGCCCCAGGAGATGAAAACTCTGTTCATTAGCTTTATGGAGTGTTGTAACTCGCAAGCAAAAATCTCCATAAAGAATAAACCTTCCAACCAGAACAGCTTCACAGCCCAACTGATCAGTGCTGTTTACTGTAATCCTCCTGCACTGTGAATTTATCCACTGTATGTGAGCCCCTCCCACCGCACTCCCCTCTCCATCACTCCACACACTCCCACAGTCTCCCAGGCAAGGCAGTGCAGTAGGTCACATTTTCCTCCACTCGAGGCAGCTGCCCAGCCTTGCCCCCTCTGCTGCTGCTGCTGCTGCTGCTCTGCCAGACCCTGTAGCCCTTCCAGCCTGGCGGGTGCCCAAGCCCAAGGAGCAATCAGGAGTGAGCCTGCAGTTAAGCTCTTAGAGAGCACCCAAAGGAGGGTAGCAAAGATGGTGAAGGGCCTTGAGGGGAAGCCATAGGAGCAGCAGCTGAGGGTGCTTGGTCTGCTCAGCCTGGAGAAGAGGGGAAGCCTCACTGCAGTCACAACTTCCTTGTGAGGGGAGGAAGAGGGGCAGGCACTGATCTCTTCTCTGTGGTGACTAGTGACAGGACCTGAGGGAATGGCCTGTAGTTGTGTCAGGGGAGGTTTAGGTTGTATATTAGGAAGACTCTTCACCCAGAGGGTGGTTGGGCACTGGAACATGATCCCCAGGGAAGTGGTCACAGCACCAAGCCTGACAGAGCTCAAGGAGCATTTGGATGATACTCTCACACATACAATGTGACTCCTGGGGATGGTCCTGTGCAGAGCTAAGACTTGGACTTGATGACCCTTGTGGATCCTGCCTTCCAACTCAGCATTTTCTGTGATTCTGTGAAGTGATGCACTCCCCAATTTACTCAAGGGGGTTAGTGGGGAAGTGCCATCCCGCAGATAAGATGAAGTCAGGTGATCTAAATTATACTCCCATTTGATCTTGGGCAAAGCACTCACCTATCTTTGTCCTGCTCACCTTCCTTATCCTTACTGTGTGGTGAATTTAAGCTGTAATCTCCTGGGAGAAGGGGCTGTCTCTTGCTAGATGTACAGACAGTCCCTGGCACTTATGAACCCCTGTGGTGGAGGACATCCAACAACATTCTATTTTAAACAACATTTCTGCCTCTTTAAATCTTGAAAGGTCCCAAATCTCTGCAGTACACCTACCCTTTCTTGATTACCTTTTCATGTCACAAATAAATTGGCCACGGTTCTCCAATGGGCCTGATACCTCTGGGATTATTTCCAAGTGGATTGAGGCTTACTGCTCTTCATCTGCCTCTCAGATGGCAACACCATTATTTTCTGCACATCACCACAGACTTACAATGTTACGCCATCCCAGTGACAATTATTGGTCTACTTTTCTGCCCTGGCTCTGTAGCTTCTTACCTACTGCAGACCACTGACAGTGCTACAGGCATGTTTTGAAAAATCGTGAAAAGCCTTAGGCTTCAGAAACTTCCCTGGCACATGGGTTAGGAGCTAGACTTTACCTGGCCACCATGGGAGGGGAAGCATTAAGGCTGCATGCCACACCTGCAGTACTTCACATCACTCGGGACTTCTGGATGCCTCCATCTCTGCAGCAGTTCCTGTACCTGTCACATCTCCCCTTTCCACTCAGCTGACTTTGCAGCATCTCCCTGAGCAGGACAACAACAGTGGCAACTCACAAGCACTGCCGTCTGCTGCTCTATGACCCAGCACCACAAACCTGCTAATCACACCCACGGTGTCACTAAGTACTGCATGAGCCAATGTCACAGGCACAGAGCTAGTACCAGCTAGTAATGGATATACTATGAACATAAGGGGGAAAAAAGTGAAGAGCTAATCTATGCAGCAACTGGGACAGCCTCGGAGGACTGGGAGACCTCTGCAGGCTCCAAAGGGAAGTCCTTTACTGCAGTGAGGACTGACAGGACTGGCTGAAGCTGCTCTTAGTATCTCAGCATTAATTGAATTTGGATTAAAGCCCTGGAAAGGGATGTATTCACAGGCTGTAGCCACTATGACCCCTTCAACCACTGCAGCAGGTTTTAACCGGCTGCAAAATACATTTTTTGGTCTTTTCTGGAGAATAATTACTAGTTGCAGATACATGTGTCTGTAAAACCTACTTTCTTGCTTTTGTGTTTCTCCTTTCAGCTCAGCTCACAGTAGCAGCAAACTCTGTGGGAGGCTCTCTTCTAAACAAGGGGAAGAAATAGAGTGCATTTTCAGAGCACAGCAGCTCTCCTTCCCCGAAAGGTACCCCTGCCTTCAAACATTCCGTGCAAAAAGGCTCTTGGAGGGCACACAGAGAGCACTGAAAAGCTTGATGAGTGGGCCTGTGTCTCATCGCATGTGGTTTAACACAAGCAAGAGCAAGGAGGTGCACCTGGGTCGGGATACAGGCCGAGGGATAAACAGATCAGGAACAGTCCTGCGGAGAAGGACCTGGGGGTGCTGGTGGGTGAGAGGCTGGACATGAGCCAGCAATGTGCACTCACAGCCCAGAAAGCCCACTGTGTCCTGGGTGCATCAAAAGCACTGTGGGCAGCAGGTCAGGGGAGGGGATGCTGCCCCTCTGTGTCCAGCTCTCGGGTCCTCAGAACAGGAAGAACATGGACCTGTTGGAGTGAGGCCAGAGGAGGCCACCAAGAAAAACATCTGCTTTTCATGCTCCAAAATAGCTGATTTATCTGGAAAACCTTACACATAAAGCTCGTTTTAAGCCCAAACAGGCCACATATTCATAACTAGAGTCATTCCACCACATGCATAGCTGGACAATCTCACAACCCTTTGAGTTTTAAATTCCTTTGTTAAGCCCTGCCTTTATTTAGATTATAAAAATCTCTGTGGCACTAGCTGTTTTTCTTCTCCATAAGTGCCCAGTCCACTTCTGGCACCTACAAAATAAATCATGGAGATGGAGACACTGAGTCAATGTTTCCAAAGCCCTGAGGACATCCTCTTTCAGTGCAGTGCTTGCAACAGGAAAAGGAAAAGGTATCACGTGCTAAAACACAGCTTCATAGGGCTCACTGGAGATGTCTGATAACAACCCCTCCCTACCCCACACAAAGCTGGCAGGGATGACTTATATTGACAAGTACAAACAGTGCACTTGAATTTCTGATAATTGTTTATGGACTGAATAGTCAGTGTTTCTTAAAGAAAGAGAGCAGAGATCTGAAGCCTCACAGTAAAGGTCTGTATGACCTCTTTTTTATGGCCACTCTTCAACATTATGAAAACTGCTTTTGTTTGGATTTGCCATTCTCCCAATAGTTTTAACATTCAAAGCTTTTTTTAGGTTGGGAAAATCAGGTAAGGAAATTACCAGAAATACATAACAATTAAATGATTTTTTTCCTGAGTCACACTGAACAAAACAGAAGCAAAAAGTAAGACAAGCTTAGTTTTACAAACCACAAAAGGAACAGAAGTCAAGATTAGTTTAAAAACTGATTCTTAGACAGGCAAACAAACAGAGCCACATCAAAAACAAAAGAGCTATACTGATTTCTCTCCTTTTAAGAGTTACCTCACAGTTGCTTTTTAGGTGTTTTGTTTGTATTTTTTTAAGATGGAGATCCTCTTTCAAAACAAATGTTATAAACAAATAGGAAATTCCTCATATCAACAGAAACAATAAAGCACCGGCACAAACCTGTGTTTCCTTGGATGTCCTCTCCCTTGGCTAACGCCAGGTAAGAGAGCAGAGCACAGTTATTGTCCTGACCAGGAGGCTGCTGCAGGGAGGTACCTGTGAAGACCAGTCCCCAGTTTACATGGCTGATATCAGAGCGTGACCTGTTGTGTCCTGGTTTGAACGTGGAGGTTTCCTCATTCTGCACCAGGATGTCATTCACTGAGCGAGGCCTGTCTCTCCTCCGCTGGCAGATCCTGAAGAGGTTAAAAGCTGTGGTCTCCCCTTCCCCTGCCCAAGCAAGGCTGTCAGCAGCTGTTCCCCTCTGCACCATGCATTGGTCTTTGGCAGGGAATGCTGTCTGAGTTTTGGTTTCCAAGAGGCCATTTTTGCAGTGGTCCCAGATGAGGCTACTTTTGGCCAAGGAGGCGACGTTCCTCAGATTCCTGCTCTCTGTTATCTGATCAAATACCTCGTGCCCCACCAGTTCAGGGACCTCCTGTACACCATACACCTCAGAGGGCTGCACAATCTTTTCAAGCTTAGTATCAAAACTACTGAAAAAGTCTTCAGTCACTTCCAAGGCTGGGCTAATGTCATCAACCTCGAGAGCCTCCATATCCCGTGTTGCCAGTGGGCCTGAGGTGTTGTGATGCTTTAAGAGGATACCACATCAAAATCGAGAGGAAGAGCTGCTTCACATCTGTCCTTGGCACACCACTGACTCAGAGGTGGTGGGGAAATACCACCTGTAGTGGTAGGAAGTAACCAAATCAACTTGTCTTCAGATGGAAGATCTAATATCCACTGACCAAGTGGGCCATGGTGCCTCTATGAAATAAGCTCATAGTGATGAAGGGTACCTGTAAAGCAGAGCAAAACATCACATCAGTAAGGGGCTTTTCTCAAATGTTTAATCACATCACTGCTTTCACAGTCACAGTCCCCTTCACTTCCGATTTGCACCAACATCACTGTGTATGAAGAACCCTTTGTGGTTGCTGTTGTTCACTGTGTGTGAACTCTGTGTATAATCACTTCTTGAACTGGAACCCGCACAGAGCAGGATGGAGCACCAGCTGATGGGAAACCAAAGTGATACCATTTATTTACCAAGCATTAGAAAGCTGCATCGAGAGGTGGTAGTAACATCACAAATGCAGCCACCTAGGGAATGCTTCATACAGTTTCCCTTGGGGATCTAACAAAAAGTTAGGAAACTAAGTGCTAGTTACATAGGCCAACCAGCCTCAAATAGTTTGCTTTTCGTCCTAGATTGCTTTCACTCCCAAGTTTAGGAGACCAAGATGAGTTTTATAGCAGCTACTTTGCCTACCTGTCTGCAAGAACAGAACTGGGATGTTTGACAAATAAATCAATGCTATGAGGCTGCTGCAGAGCACTGCACATAGTTTTTCTCTAGAATATCACAGGGAAGCTAAGAGAAACTGTGTAGCAACCTAAGTCCTGAAAAGACAAGGCAAAACAAAACATACCATATCCTGCACCGTTGCCGATCCTTACTTCCATTCTGTGGCAAAACATAAGAATAGCAAGGAGCTTTAACACTAGAACTGCTGAAGAGCTGTATTGACCCAACTGAGCTCACACCTGTGAGGAGGAAGGAAGTGGGAATTCTGTTCCCTGTGGTGCAATAAGAGAGTGTCTCACTGCTGACTTCTGTCACACCAAGCCTGCTGCCTTCTAACCTCTCCTCGAAGCTCCATCCACAGTGCTGCCATGCTCAAGGGAAGGGCACTGTGGGTATGTTTAAATCTGGGTAATCTGTCCAATGTCTCTAAATTCTCGGGACCTGGAGACTGGGCATTTGTGCGAGCAGGAGAACAGTCCTCACATCTGTCACAAACCACAGTACCCGGAGCCTGCACATGCAGAACAGCCTAAAGGCAGAGTTTTGACCACATCAGCTCAAGTACTAAAAGCAGCAAAGCTGCATTAGCTCAGAGTTCTGCCTAGATTAATACACTCTCAGCAGAACTAATTGGCCTGGGCTGGGCTGATAATTAGCAGCTCATTAGTTTGTGAATGCGTCTGAAGTGCTACCAGGACCCATGAAGATTTACACTTAGCAGGAAAAAACATCTATTAAACAGCATCAAACACAGGTAATACTCCTATTTAAGGTTCTTTTTTTTAATCCAGAACAGTCTCTTAGCCTAACTTCTATCAGGAAAGCTGTTCAAATAGGCATCCTTCCCTATAGCAAGCCAGAGGAAGGAGGCCAGCAGCTCCCTCAAGAAGGGGGCACAGAATGCTGTAGCACAAACCATCTCTCTACAATCCCTGCTGGCTTCTTCCCATCCCCTGCTTCAGTTGTAGCCAGCCATGACACAGTTGTGCTCAGAAGCAGCTCACCCTCACTCCTAACAGCTCTGATCTCCACAGACACTCCAAGTAAATAACTTTCAAAAGCAATAACTAATCATGTATACAACCCTGGAAATGTCAAGCCTTTACACCGAGAGCTTTCTGTCCTTAACTCTCTGCAAGGATTCACTTTGTTAGTCCCATAGTGAATCAGGACTAGATCAGCTTCAACAAGTAAACGTAGAGTAAGGCTCTGAAGGTAGAGCCAGAACCACACCTACAGGGCCGAACAACACAGATGTAGAATTACGTCAAATGAGAATAGTATGGGAACAGACTCGTTGCAGAGCTGTGCAACTGCTCGTTGACAGCAGTGGGAAATAAAGTCATCCTGGGCACATCTGCACCATCAGCTTAATGTAGCAGGGAGTTCACTCTTGAAGCTCATTCCAGCCAGCAACCCCAGAACAGTGTTCTGCCCCCTGGTACTGCAGAGCTCCAGGAACAGGCTAAGTCCAATGTCCCATTACTGGAGCAGCAATCACTCCAGAAGGGCTTGTGACATGCCACTGAAGCATTTTAGGTGGTAGCAGATACCATGCTGCTCTATTTTTTATTTTAAATCTTTAGGAAAGGTAGAAAGCAAGGGGTAAAATTGACACTTACATTTAACGAGTTCATCTATAAATGCTGGAAGCTTCATGTGGCTGCACATTTCTCTGGATCCTGTGAGACTGAAGCCATCCAGCAGCCAAGTATGGTGATGCCAAACTAAATTGACCTCATATCCAGCAGGATGCTGAATCACAAGGTCATGAGAAGGTGACAGGCCCCTGCATCATATGGTTCATAAACTGCAGCATTCATACCTTCCAAACTAGTCTGTTTGCCCTGCTCAATGTGATGTGAAAGGTGACCTTAGTGGTGGCAGGTTCATCCTTCCCTACACCACTAATAGAGTTGTGCCAGTAATTTCCACCAGTGCTGGGATTCTGCAATTACACATCCTCCAGAAACACAATTTGGCATTTTCTGACAGTGGCACTCAACAAAAATTTAATTGAGATGTCTGCATGGATTTGCTGGCAAGGGAAAGCAAACCTGGATATGGCAGTAAACTGGTCCATCAGAATCCTCTCCAGGAGGAAAAGCAGTGAAAACCACTTTCCTTCATGTGAAGGAGAAAAAAGGCAAACATTGGGATATGCTAAACTCCTTTTAAGTTGCTATAAAATGTATTGCCTTATGTACTGTTCCTTGAAACACCTGAAATTTTCCAAAGATATTCAGTGTAAGGCAGTGAATAAGAGAGGAAGAGAGAAGCTACTAAAGATTGCTGAAGCTACAGGCAACTATAAGGACAGATTTGTGCTCAACCAAATCTGGCAACTAAGCCCTTGGCAACTAGTCTGACTGAAAAGAGGGAAGGAACATGCCACATTGTACTCAGAAAAAACTGCTGGACACAGGGATTGCAACAGCTGAAAAACAGCTTCTCTGTATGTCTGCCTAGCTCAGATACAGCTTCATCCATGAACATGCAGCAATCAGATAATTAACGTGCATTTACAACACAAGTAAAGTCTTTACTATCACAAGCTTGTAGTGGCCCCATTACTCACATGTAAGGATTACTGGTCATGGCACATGAGACACTGAAGTTCAGTTAAGTCAAGATTATCTCCCTTAGAGAAGCCACATGGACCTAACCTAGGTGACAGCACAACCTGACAGCAGAGAAAAATCAGGGATGACAAATGCCAAGGAACATACACTGGAAGAGATCATTTAACTTCCTCATGTGTTTTTCTGGATCTTCATGGGCCAGGGAAAACATCCAGGCATTACATGACAAAATTTAAAAGGCACAGAAAATGTAAGAGTAGAAAGTAATCTTGCAGGTGACATATACACCCACAACAGGCACCTGCTGTGTAGCCCCAGCTTAGGCATTTATGATCAGGACTGTTCACTCAAGATCAGGCAAGAGAGAGAGCTAGAACAAGTGCATGCTTAGGAACCAGTGACTGAAGAGATCCACTTAGCTCACCAATCCATCCAAAAAATATATATGAAACAAACACCTTTCAGTTTGTGCCACCATCCTGCTATTGGCCAGTTATTCTCCTCTCTCTTTTGAACCACCCAGGTATCTTCAGCTAGATGTAATAAAGCAGTAGTGTCCTTAAAGATGCAGTTCTTAAACTGCTGTTCAACACTGGACAAGAAACATGTTCACAGTTACCCAGCTGCTAATGGAGAAGCAGGAAAAACAGTCTCTTATCCTTTCTAGGAGGCCACCACATGGGTTTCTCTAAATTAGCCATGGCACAAGTGGCTAATGTGGGATGGATCTGAAAACACTGGAAAGCATAGGGGGAAAGCAGGAAGAAAGAACAGGAGGCATCACACAACCTGATAAGCAATCTTGTTGGTTTTGGTACTCACAGGACTTCCTCTTCAGCACACAGGTAACAGAGACATATAACACAACAGATAAATGGGGACTGCCCCTTTTCTCTTGTATTTGGAGAGAAAATTAGAAAGCAACAATCAAAGATGTTTGCAAGTAACAATCAATGATGTTCTGGAGGAAATGCATAAATCACAGAAGTTTTAAGCCAGTAAAAGATAGTAAAAGACAGGCAATACTAAAATTCCCCCAAGTCTCATTGATTCCTCGTGACTCTTGGGCTCAAATTCCTGGCAAAGATTTGGGTTTCTGAGAATTTTATCTCAAGAGCACAAGAGGAGTTTTACAAATTACCTGTATGCAAATAGAGAGCAGCAGTACCTCAGACAGTGCAGAACACCCTGAAACTTGCAGTGGGAACCAGCTCTGCTTATCTCACTCTGCATTACAACTGTGGGCTGAAACTCCAATGCCAACAAGGAATGCAGAAGGGGACATTCTTTCAATTTGGTAGCAATTGGATAGCAGAGTGAACTCAAGCAGCTTCAGGGACCTTTATTTCTGTTATGTTGCAGGTCTGGACCACTACAGTCCAGTTTATGGGCTGTGACAAACCTGGTCTGAAGAACAGGTCATCTGAAGAAAACATGAATGCATAGTCTCTTTGAATACAATCCACTGAGGGTGGAGCAGCTGGTACTTAATGAGCTTTTCTGCCTGTCAGTCTCAGCAACCTCAGACAGTGACCTGAATGTCTCCCAGTGGCACCTTAAACAATCACAGCTGCTGGTTTGGCTGCCACAAGGATTTCTGACTTGCTCTGTAGGTCACATCAGCCAACTATTGCCAGAACCTAAACAGCACGCACTTAGGTCAATGACAGTCCTTGAAAATCAGACACTGCTGTGTAGAATCTCTGAAAAAAAATATGAAGCTGAAGACTTGGGTGCTACCTCCTAGCTAAGAAGTTGAGCTGAATTTATCACCTGAGCACACCTGAGCAGACAGAGGAGAAAAGGAGAATGCACAGATGGCTGACTGTCACACAGCCACTGTTTACCATTGTCCAGGCAGCTCCTCACATCGCTGGCACAGACTGCTCGCACAAAGAGCTGACAGGGGCAGGTACAGCAGAGTGCCCGCTTTCCAGCACCCCTCTGGAACTGGAGTTGGACCAAGGGTTGGACTTGATCATCTCGAAGGTCTTTTCCAACCCAATCGATGCTATGATTCTGCTGTAACTACATGGCAGATGATGCTTTCTTTATTTACAGCGTAGCAAAGCCTACCCAGCTAATATTTTCCATCTTGTTCTGACCAGGAGCTCTTTCAAAGCACGATGGCACCTCGGTGTCTCTCCCAAGCAAAGTCCCCTGTACCTCAGCTGTCCAGAAGCACAGCATCCTCTGCTGTGGCTGAGGCCTCAGCACACAGTCCCCAGTCAGACCCACTGTTCTGTGTACCACCCAGATGGAATCAAAGAGCAGTCCTAGTCCAAAACACTTGCACTCCAAGTGGTTATGAACCCCAGGCAATACAGTGGCCAGTTCTCTGAGCAGCAACTGAAAACTGCACTCCTGCTTGCCCCCTTCCATACTCATCTGGGAGAGGCAACTGATAACTAGGAATTTCTTAAGGGACAACTGCAGAGAGCAAAGCACAGAGACAGTGTCCCAGCTGATGCAAGCTATCACATTCTCTTGTATCCTGGCTGTAATTTTTCCCTCAGCACAAAGCCCCAGGTGACCTCTGCTGTGCACACCAAGTGAGCAACAGAGCACACAGACTTGTTAGATTCACCATTTAAAAGGCTGGATTAAATCTACAGAGCCTCACAAGGTAGATAAAACTACAAGAAACTTTTCATATACAGGGGATCACAGTTGAGGTTGCCATATGATAGTCAATGGTTGGTTCAACATGACCTGGATAACTGTATTTAGACCACATTTTTAAAGACCCTCTTCAAATGCTCCCCTCCCCAACAGACAAACTGAGAAATTACTGGCTTAAAATTTTCAGACTATCCCAACTTTAAAGTGTGTCACAAAAATACCTTTTAACTCATATTCCTGCACAAAACCACCGACAATATTTAGGAAAAGCTCACAAAAACTGCAGTAAGGGACTTTCTGATCAGGAATGCTTGGCTATAGGGCCAGGCACTAGAGAGAATAACTGTGAATGTAAGAATAATCATTACCATGTTCCCCTGTTTGCCACAGTCTTGTTGCCCTTAAGGATGAAATTAACTGCTGACATTTACCAATGAAGAAGAGCTCCCACATCCTGTCTGCTAGACCCAAGGAGAGGCAAAGAGTAGGAAGAGCTGAAATTAATGTTATGCCTAATTACAGTCAAGCTAAAAGACAGCAGTGATCTCTTCTACACTACAAAAAGCAAAACAAAAATAAACAACTGAGAAATGCTGAACTGAAGAAAGAGGTGAAACCAAGGAGGAAGAAGAATGCCATCTTCTGTGAGGGGAAGCAGACCCTTAGTGAGAATACACGAGTCTGCCTCTGTGAAGCACAGATTCACCCCAGCTGCTGATCTGCCCCAGTGCCTTTAACAAGGAAGCTGCTCAGGCATCCTGCCCGCGGGGAACTAACACATCCCAGCTACAGAACAGCTCATCCAGAGATGAGCACACAGTAATGAATAACAAACAGTACTTAGAGTATACATTATCTTTAATTTTAACTGCACTTTGCAAACAGTGATTACAAGGCAAGAAACACTAAGCTGAAAGGCACACAACAGCCCACTGCCCCAGAACAAAATGGGTCCAGAGGGTGAGAAGGACACAGCAGTGGAGGAAGATGGACCATGGGAAGCTTTGCTTTCCCAGAAACTGGCAGCTGTACAGTTCTCCTGAGATCCTTCTCGCTGACTCCTTTGCCTTGCAGCCATCTGACACACATCCCTCCTGGCTGGGGAGCACCACCAGGTAATGAAGGGCTGTATCACTTCCTGTGGCTGAGTAACCATATGGAATCTCAGCAGCTGGACTGGGGCTCCTGAAAGGATGAAGGACCTTAGCAAGGAAAGGAACAGAAAGCCAAGCAGACTGACCAGAAGGGTCTTAGCTGATGGTGACACACGGCCCAGGCTGCAGGCCAGCCAAACCCATCAGCATGTGGGCACCTTCTTAGGTTCCAGCAGCCTGAAATCCAGCCTACCCCGTGTGTGCTGCCTGTTGGCTGGCTGACCTCGCTGGGAAGGATGTCAGGTGTGGGGAAAGAGAGGCTGTCCTAAGCCCCAGCACTGTCCCTGGAGATCGTCTGGATGCCAACATCTCAAACCTACACTTCAGTACACAATCCACATGGACAATCAGAACGAAGCAATGCAGTGACTTGGCCTGAGATGTGGGTATGTGGTTTTAAACACACTTGTAGTCTCAAGTAACAAGCCAAGGGAGAGTGAATGATTTCCATGCTTGTATTCATTTGCTTTGCATGTACAGGTTTATGTTGTATAACTTGCATTTTCCACGCTGCCTTTTACAGCAAGAGCACTGCCTATTCTGCAAGACACACGGAAACCTCAAAGCAGCCTGTTACCTCCTGAATTCAGCACAGAGCACAGAAATTGTCAGGGAACAGGGCACCCCAGAGGGGTGACACAAACCTCCTCCAGTACAAGAGGAAACATGGTTGAACTAGACACACAATAAACAACAAACAAGACTGAGTCTAATATTTCTAATTGTATCTGCCACTATGTACCTGACACACAGTACCTGAAGCTTGGCTTCAGGTAAGATGTGGGGCAACTTTGCATACACTGGTTGAAATAAACTTATTTTGTTAAAAAATAAACATTTCTACTTAATGCAAACTGAAATTTATAAGTATCTTCTCACTCTACATTTTCTAGGACTGTGTTGAAGGGAAAAGACAAACATTAAATGCTTGGATTTTTTTTTTTTTTTTTTTTTAAGATCAGAAATTAAGACATTTTGAGTTTGTTGAGCTGTGAACAGAAATAAAAGGCACAGCTGGGAGTAACAGCTTCCATTACCCCAGAGGCCAAAAGGAGGGTAAGAAACACAGCATCTCCCAAAAGAACACAGGAGATACTTCTTTTTCCTGAGGTCATGGCACAGCTTCAAGAAAATACACCTGACAATCCAGATCTGTCCAGCACACAACTTCCTGAGTAGCCCTGATCTGGAGCTGTAGCTAACTCCTCCCTTCAGCTGTGGTACTCAAAGAACTTGTACTGGGACAGTACAAGCCGATCTACAGTGAGACCTGGATTTGTGTGACTAATGTCAGCTGCATGCTGACATTAATGGAAATACAGTGTTTAATAACAAACTAATTTCAAACTTCAATCTAAGCCATTCTCTCATCTTTCACATGGCATGGACCATAGCATTTTTTCACATTAACTGTCAGGAGAAGAGGGGCAGGACACAGAAAAGAAGCAATGATCCAAGTAATGCTGAAGTTCAGCAACCCAACACAGCGCTCTCAGGCCCTGGCAGCTCTGCCACAACAGCTGACCTTGTGGGCTGGTTGCAACCACAGGTACCACTACAGAGTTGTGACTACTCAGCACATAAATTCTTGCTGCTTTCTAAACTGAACTACATCTTCATTACAGAAAGTCTCAGCAGAAGCCCAGTAGAAACCTCAAGACATCTGATGAAATTTAAACGTTAACTCAGAATGTGACTTCAGTTTGATAAGGTTCTGCAGGAATGATGTATCTGGCAACTGCAGACTGGCAAGAATTTTCATTCCACTATATAGTGCTCTGTTTTGCATTTTAGAGTTCAGATTTCTTTTAAATCCCAAATTTAATTCACTAACTTTGGATAAATCAGCCTTAAAAGTCATGACGAAAACTACTGTTGCTTAAAGCGTATGGGCCTTGGTCCCACTAAGATTCAGGTGCTTTCTTATTCTTACATACTGCGACTTTTTGTAGTCACCTATTGGGGTTATGCAGTGCTGAAAACTCGGTTTGTTTCCAAAGCTTTGCAGGTTCAGGGCCAAACGTGCATATTTCCTTACACAAACATAACCTCAGGGTCTTGCCTTACCTCCCCTTGCAGTGCAGTGACCGCGGCACTCCTGCTGATACTCCAGCCAGCACACACTCATTCCCACCTAGCAGAGACTCTCCTGTCAGGCCTATTTGATTCCAAAGGGTATCGTTCCACTGGCTGGCTCTGGGTGCTTCCTCAGTAAAGGCAGCAGTTTTACTGTAATGTAAGAAGACCACGGCATTATGTCATACTCTGGGCTATTACAATAGAGAGGGATGTCAGCACCCTGTACCTTCGCATCCTGGAGTCTGACTCTACCGACCGGGAGCACCCAAATCCCTGTTGACACCGGGAGCCGGGTGGGGAAAACGAAAGCACGGGGCAGAGGGGAATGTGTCTTTGCAGACAGGCACATGACTACAGGCGAGTTTGTGCTATAAATGCCAGCGCGGCCGCGCCCGGGCCCTCGCACACAGCCCCGTCCGCGCAGGCAGCGCGGCGAGAGCAGCGGGAAGCCCGGCCCGGCCCGGAGGGTTGGGGAGCCTCGCAGCCCCTCCGGCCCCGCCCCGCCCCGCCCGCGGCCCACCGGGGTGTTGGTCTTTACCTGCGGCCCCGGCCGTGCCCGCGCCCCGGGAGCGGCGCCGCGCCGGGCCCTCCTGCCGCCGCGTCCTGCCGCAAACCCGGCCCGGCCGCCGCGGGAAACGGCTCCGCCGCACTAAGGTTCCTGCCGCCGCCACCGCCCCCGGGAGCGCCGGCAGAGCCGCCCCGGCCGCGCCCGCAGCGAGCGAAGCCTCGCGCCGGCCGCGGGAACAGCGGGAGCCCGTCCGTGCCGCCCGCCGGAGCCTGACTGCCCCTAAAATACAGCAGTGCAAAACCCCGCCGGTTTTCCTGCACAAGCATCAGGGGGGAAATTGCACCTTTCCAAATGTAAAGCAGCCGATCTCAGGGAGGTGATACCTGGCTGCAGGAGGGGTGGGAAACGCGAAATCCTGGCCGGGTTTTGGCAGTCCCAAGCGCAGGCACACTTACCTAGGCGTGAGGGCTGCGGGGAGCAGCACGGCATGGGAATCCTCATACCTACAGGGCAGCAAAAGGATCTCCGGCAGAACCTGTCACCCAAGGAAAACAAAGAGTTACCAGACAATTACAAATGGCTTATTCCATCAGTATGTAGCATGGCACCCCACCCGGTGGTACAGGTCCTGTAAAATAACCTCGTGGCAAGAAACAGCCACGTGCGGATTTGGGATGTTCCTGGACTTTGATCTCTGGGATATGCAGAGCAGTTCTGGGCAGCACCGCACACAGGGCCAAGGCCACGGGTGTGGTGGTGCTTTCCTGGCTGCGTCCCAGGGGAGCCGGCGGTGCTGAGGTGAGCAGCACAGTGAGGTTAGTGCTGAAACATGACTGCATTAAGATGTGGTGCTGAACTGAATCCATAAAAAGGATTCACATTCCACAGCAAAACGCAGGTGTTAGGCCAGCTTGTATCAGTAGTTTTTCTTCTCATCCTCACACACCAACCACTTAGTGTCTACTGCTAAATCCGACTGGCACAATTAACAAAGTTGCATTTGTACAGGTTATCTCGTCTCAGAGAGAGCAATGATGAATGAGAGCCTTTGGCACTTAAAAATACCAGTTTGTCTGATTGAAAATTAATTAATCTTGGCCTTTACAAACAATATATTACTAAACCACTATGCACTTCAAGTTCTGCTGCTAAAGATGAATGGCTTCTTCACTGGGTAAAAGACAAGGATTGATCTTTTAATTCCAATTCAACTGTATGCACTGAGATCCCACAAAGGATGAGGCAGTATCATTACCTGCCATGTTACTTATCACCATTAGGGCGGTCCCATAGTGTAAAGGAGAGCACTCTGGACTCTGAATCCCAAGGACCTGAGTTCCAGTCTCAGTGGGACCATCCCCTGGCAGTT
>JAWWEV010000172.1:26795563-26806831 GCA_035583235.1 Hafferia zeledoni
AGGACTTAAACGGTGGGGCCAGTTCTGTGCACGCTGTGCCTCACCTAAAGAATCCACTGTGCAGGCTGGAAGGGCACGTGGGGAGAGCCCTGCCCAAATCTTCGTTCGCAAAGTTTGGCCACACATACATACATGCTTACCACCATCCAGGCTTTCCTCAAATGATACTGAGACATTTATCTCCTGGATAAGATGCTAGGACTCCTGGGTCTGCTGATATTTCAGAACATTACCTCTCTGTCAGATACAAACTAGAAGTTTCCCTTGCAGGCCTACCAAAATTGTGCAGAGGGCATGCTGGTCTGTCACCTGTGGGGACACAAATGTAAGGGGAGGAGAGCAGCCATGCAGTGTGCTTTCCTCCCTTGGTTCTGATTTCACTGCTGTGTTAAAGTGCCTCTGTTTGACATTACACTCAGGCAGTTTTCTGGGAAGTGACCCAAATACAGTGACCTGTAGTGGAAAAGTGATTTCATGCTGCAGAACAGCATAGATATCATTGATTTTTAGGGGAGGACAGCAGAGAGGCCTCTTTCAAGATCACTCACTCTTTTGTTCAAAAACAAACTCCCAGAGTCAGTTGGTATCCATAAACCTGGAAGGACAGCACCCATGTACGATGGACCCAGAATAATTCCAGTTGTCTTGGCAGCCAAGTCGTGCCCCAGACTTTCAGTGCAGTCAGGCACTATTCCTGACCCCTCTCTTTCCTACAGCCCTAGCATGTCCCACTGCGCTCCTTGGTACCCCAATTGCCCAACACATCCAGGCATCACAACACTGCCTGTTGTGCAACTCCCCTCGCCCCCAAGACTCTCAAGTCTGTAGGAAACTTGTGTTCCTGAAACAGTGACAAAACAAAATAGCATAGAAGTTTAACTATGTTTCTATTTTCCTTTAAATTTAGTAGGACTTTGCAAAATGTAACTGTGTAAAAAGGGACTTGTCCAAATTGCAAGGAGTCAAACTAAAAGAGAATTGGGTTTGCCTCCATGTGGGAAGCTGAGATAAGGGGGGAATTCCCTGGGCTTGCTTGAATAAAAGCTGATAAGGAAAGGGCGTTTGTAGCACAGGCAGAGGGTGGAAACCAGGTGGAGGGGGCAGTGGAGTAGTTGCTTGAAATGATAATATGCTATGTAAAAGCCTTATAGTAGAAAACACAGAGAATAACCAACCAAATGTATAATTGGATGATGTAAACTCGAAGAGTGCCTGTGATAAATAATGTTTGAAACATGCTGTATAAAAGTTGCTGAATTTTGTGTATCCAAGGGACATGTACTTTGAGGGCATGAGCCCCTGTGTGACCCCAACTGTGGCCCAGCCATAATAAAAATGTGCTTTACCATCTACATCTGGCTTTCTTTAAATCGTTCCCTGAAGAGGGGAACTCATAGTGAAAATTATTCATACTGGTCTCTTAATTTGTCCTTCTCAGCCCCCTTAAGAGCATTTTTGCCAGCTTTAGATAGTTTTATCTCTGTTCTTATTTGCTGGAAACCCTTTGCAAAGGAACTGGGATGGGTAACACTTTCCATGTCCTAGGCAAAATGCAATTAACATGCACCTTTCTTTAAACGGCTGCTAGGGAACAGTTTGGATTCAAGTTTTTAATTTTCTAATTCTGTCAGAGAAACACTTTATAAAAAATTGCCACCATTTTATTGACAAGAGGAAGAGATTCTGTCCCCTTTCTAAATCACATTTTTATATCTGTGATCCACCCTATATCCCTCTACCATTTTCTTCTTCTAATCTGGTAGAGATTTCTCTTCCTGTAGTCTGTGTGTCAATGAAAAAACCAAAAACAACAACCAAGGTTATCCTCCAAAGCTGCAGGATAACACTGTCTAATTCTGAAGAAATATGAACATTTGAAAAATTTTTGTTGTTATTTATATCTATATATCTATAAATATATATTGATATATTTGAGAATGCAAGATCCAGATTTTGTAATTTTCATTGTTTAATCATATCTCTGTCCTCCAACATGAAATCACGATTTTCCAGCAAGATCTACTGGTGCAAGGCCTGGTGGAGGCTACCTACTGGAATCTTCCACACAGCTTGACTTGCACGTTTGCCCCCGTTGTTAACAAACCTTCAGCACCTGGCCCAGCACCTAACAGAGTGCACAGAGCCAGCTGGTGATTACCTGTACTAATAAACAAACTGTGCCCTATTTGTCCATATGACGAAGACATAAAGGAACTCATCTTCCTGCTACTTGGAATGTCTCAACTGTCGGCTTTCCCCTAGTTTTTGGGCTATGGTTCTGCAAGTCTAGACAGGCTAACACTGGAAGAGGGAGAAAATGACTCTATCTCTGCCAACACTAGGCACTTATCCGCTTTCCTTGTGGGACAGTTTGCAGGATCTTTAGATCTTCAGATCATTAGATCTGAACATCTTCTGTAAGTACTGCAGAATCATCTTCTGAAGACCAGATCATTGCATCACTTATTCCTGAGTTTGTTAATAAGACTCCAAACATCTTTCTCAAACTGGGAAACTCTTAAGAACTCTTTGGGCACATCTTTTGCTGGCATAATGTGAAAGGAGCAATGCCCATTTATTCTGGCCGTAACAAACTTGCCATCTTATACCAGCTGAGCATTAAACCCACTGTCTTCCCCCACTGCCTCTGAAGAAGTGGCCTTTTTTCACACGTTTTAATTACTGACTCCCTACATAGAAGCTATTACCTCACTGATAGGCCATTAACTGGCATGTTCAGCACAAGATGAAGCCTTTCTGATAATTGTTCCTTGAGTTCATATTTGTGAAAATAAATATCATCAGATGATTAAATTAAACACTGCAGCCAGCCCAGCTATACACTATTTTCACTTATCATGCAGAAGGGGAGATCAAAGAGAAAAGCCCAGGCAGAGTTATCCCAATTCCTCCAAGTTTGGTTGAGAGCTACCTATCGAACACGCTAATTAGATTCCTATTCGGGGAGTGCAGCAGAAAATTAACCCTCCCCAAAATTGGGCAGTATAGCCATTTTCATGTTCTGTTGAATGCAGAGGGGTGACTGTCTCACCTCCTCTGTGTAATAAAGCAGCAGCAGCAGCACAGCCTGATTCTGATTTTGGACTCGGGCCTCCATCCGCTTTGGTGTCTTGTGTGTGCGCACGGAGAGCTGTGCCTGGGGAACATGAGGCGCTCCAGCCCTGCGGGGTTTCTGCCTCCAGCTCTTCCCTTCCCGCTTGGTGAGCAGACATGCCCGTCTCTGCGCCCCTGCAGTGAGGAGCAACACGGTTCTCTCAAGCCCCCTGGCACGGGCGCTGCTTAAACAGGGAGATTGTTTCCCAGATGGAGCTGCTCCCAGCACTTCCCCGCTTTGCTTCCTTGGGCCGTGGAGGGCAGGAGAGGCGAGCGAAGCAGCGGGCAGCGAAGTCCATTCCCACTGCGAGCCCGCGGTCCTCCCGTGAGCACACACACCCACACAACCAGAAAGCTCTGCTATTCTTCTGCTAATGGGATTGGCACCGCTTAAAGCAGTCTGCGAGGGTATTGTCTGCAACCACAGCAAGAGAAACATTATTCAAAGGCTATTCAGGCCCCAAAAGAAGCGGCAGAGCAGAGTAATTATCGGAGACTCTCCATTAACGAGGGCATCTTTGCTCTTTGTCTGTGTTGGTTTAATAAGGGCCACTAATGGGGCCGGTGGAGGGGCGCACTAATACTTCTAAACAAACCTCCTTCCCTTCCCCACCCCCGCGCTGTGAGGAGAGCTGCCTTTATGGGCAGTGACAGCCGGGCTGGGAGTTACCATATTGCAGAGTGACCTTCGGGAAAACTTAGTGTGAACCCAGCCGCTTCCAGCCCCATCCCCGCCGAGCCGCTGGGAGCATCGTTTGGGTAGCTGTTCTCTTTATAGCCTCTCCATATTTCCCGGTGCTTGCCAGACCCTTTTGTGCATCCCCCCGCCCGACCTCTCTCATGTCATCTTGTGACCCTTCATGGCTGGACACGACGGCACCGAGTGGCAGTAATGAGGGACGACAGTGCAGATTAAGTTCTCGCAGTAAAACCTGGGGCTGCTGACCATTATCCAGCAGCTGTGACCGGGAGATGCTGCTGGGAAGGCAGGACTGGAGCAGCCTCCCCTTCCCACGCTGCTGGAGAAGGCAGGCTGGGATCTAGCATGGGCCAGTGTCTCCCACCTTCTGGCTGTGGGCGCTTTTCTGGTGATGACAAGATGGACAGAGACAAAGGCAAGCATGAACTTCTATCCCGAGATTCTTCGGGGCCACTTTTGGGAGCATGCAGCCACAATTCTTCTGAGGGCTCCTAGACTGTCCCCATCTTCAACCACCAGGTGTAAGGGGCCAGTTTTTGAGTTTGCAATATTACAGGGTCAGATGCATGCTGGTCACTTAAACAGTGAAATGGGGACAAGAGGTCTCAGGAGGTCTCTGCCAAGGCAGCATTCAAACAATGAACTGTAATGGTACACACAGCTATGGATAATGAACCATACAGCCTTTTCCAAGGTGTTGCGGATACAAGGCTGAGAACTGCTAGACTCATTTTTAGCCAATGAGGAATCTAAAGAGCAATAAAAGGAAATTATTCCCCCTGATTTGGCCTGGTCTTTTACTGAGGCCAAGCCCTGGATACTGTGCTATTTTGCCTCACCTTCAAATGGTGCATGCCCAACAGAGGTTTGTCATACAACCAGTCCATGAACTGCAGAGCAAAGTGGTGCCCCTGTACTGGGTACCTGAACACATGCAGGGCAGCAGTGTCAGGAACCTCACTGCTGAGCCTCCTTTGTCAGGATAAATGATTTTATTCTGCTGAGGTATGGAATGATAAAAATCTCTGTACAGGCACCCACCCAGTCCTCTCCATTTAGCCAAATGTCCTGGTGCTAAAGGTTTATCACAAACAGAGGAAGAAAGATATGCGGGAACTCCTCACTGCTTAAACCACAAGACTGGTTTGAAGAAACAGATTCCGTAGAGAATTTCACCCTTATTTCCTCACAGCTTGGTACTTTTGAAATTTTCGTGATTTTGGCCTTTTCCTTTCAACGTTCCACCAGTAACTGCATCTCTTGTAACAAAAGCAACTTTTTCATAGGTGTTCCTTTGACTCATCTCTGTAGGACCAAAACATTTCAGAACAATCTTGCAAGTCAAAGAAATACCAATCACCCCTTACACACTGAGAGCTGTCACAGTGAAATTAAATAATAGCTGAGGTAATTCTTGCCCTGGCAGATCTAGGAAGTGGATGCAGTTCTTCCTCCAGAGTCTTACTGCAGTGTACCAAGATCAGCAGTTTCTCCTCCCTGTTTTGAAGTGCCTGGAGAATTACACTACTGAAACACAAAATCTGTCCTATTTTCAGCATTTCATTCTTCATGTTAATCAGGTTTTTTCATATTCTTTTTTTCTTTTTAAAAGAAAAATCATTAAACATCCATAAAGCAATGGATTACTAGGAGCATACAGCCTGGGCTCTGATTGGTGTGGGTTTTGCTTTGTAAGTCTTTTTAAAAGTCCTCCTTCTTTGCCACCAGCAGATAACACTTTCAACTTTGTTGCAAACGAAGACAATATTTGAACAAAAACAAAATAGCACCTCAGAAGGGAGAACCGATACCCAAATCAAGGGGAAATGATTGGAAAAGTGAAAACCCCAGAAAGTTGGCTTATGACTCAGAGGATATTAGATGACAAAAAAGTCATTGCAGCATGTAAAGGAGGGGTGGTCAAGACAGATAGAGATTTATCATGAGAAAGGGAAGTTTTGAGACCCTGGATGGAGGAAAGCTCAGTGAGCAGCTTGTGCGTGGCAGGCTGAAATGAGATGGGCCTGTGGAATGGAGGAGAGCTTGCAACCTTGACAGAGATGGGCTGATGGGCCTATTTCTTAGACCTTCAGCCCCAATAGTACAGTTGAAGATGAGGCATCAAGCATGAAAGAGATGAAAAGAGAGCAAGTAAAATCTTGGAAGTAAAATTTCAGTCTAAGAGCCATCACCTTGCCTGCAAGTCTCTGTCCAGTTTATTCTCCTTCAGGTATAGTTCCTGCAGTGAGCAGGGATGACTACATCAGACCTGATCAAGCTATTTCGATTTGCCCTTTGACACCTATAGTTTAATACAGAGCTATTGTTTTTCCCCATAGTTTTCCTTTTTTATTATTATTAATTCTGCTAGCACTTGTGGCTAACAGACAATGACTGTAAGTGGATTCCTTCCAGTTTGCTCTGCTTCACTCTACTGCTGTTTATCCTGCCATACTTTAAATAAACTACCTAAGTGGGATCTGTTCCGAATCCCACTAAAACAATGAAAGAGCCTGCACTGGCTGTGCAGTTTTGGATTGTGTTTGAACTCATTCAATGTAGATTTCAGTCATTTATTCAATTGCACCTGTGCCTTGAAACCCAGGGGAAATTGAACAGCAGTAAGGAGGAGTAAAATCTGCATTTCCAGAAAATCTTGTGTCTGTTTGCAAGCAGAAGATATATTGAAATATGGGACAAGAAGCAGCTATTAATCTCTGCAAGTACATCCCGGTTTAGTTCAATGCAACTTCCCTGCTTTGTCTTTGTATCCTTTGGGCTCTTCTTTCTCTACAAAACAGGTCTTGCTCTGCCAGCTTAGCAAAAACCTGTCCCTCTAATGCCCTCAGCTGGTGTTTCCAGCTCCTGCCGTGTGCTTTTCAATCCTGCAGGCCGTCGTCCTGGCCAACAGGAGCAATACAAAGAAGTACTCACTCACATAGCAGCCAGGTAGACCAAGGTTCCACAAGAACAGGTGGATATAACAATTATGTGACATTTTTGCCTGTCCAAGAAGCCCCATTTGGAAAGGTTTAAAGGCATGATTAGGATGACTTTCTGCCTTTAGTCCTCAGGTATGCCATGGGTTTCCTGAGTGAGTTTAAGCAAGCTGCTTCTGCCTCCACATCTCCATTTCCCTATTAAGAGAGAGGAATGGTGTTGTAAGGGTACATTTGAGAACACTTCAACTCTATACTGATAGGAACTGAGAAATTAAGTTATTCATGAACTCATGTCCTGACCAGTCTGATGTGGCTTCTACATCCAAACAATCCAAGGGCTGGGATCACCATGGCTTTGTTCAGCCTTCCCATCTTATGAGTGTATAGGCATCCTTAAGGAGTGCAGCTGAATGTTCAGTACTGTCATTTCCTAGTATGTCTTTTGTGCTGTTCTACCTGCCTACAAACTCTCCCTCCCTGCCTTTGCCCCAGGCCTATCTTTCTCCTTGTCACCCAGTTTCTTGGCCTTTTGTGGCCTGTTTTGGTGCACTCCAAGATTTCTCCAGCTTCCCAGTCATAGGCATAGACCTTATTCTGGTGTCAGGACACTGTTCACTCTTCCTGCGAAGTCTTTAATACAGTAGACAGGGGAATATCCATAATCGGAGAGGCAGCTCAGTGCAGAGATTCCCCAATCCTGCCAGCTTTGGGCCTGGCAGTAATACTGACACCTTGGTTTGTGCAACCAGTGGCACTGTGTCAGCAGCCAGCCTGCACTCACAGCCCAGACCAGCCCCTCTGCAGAGCAGCACAACTGTGTGCAGCCTCCAGCCAGTGCAGGGATCTCTCACATGGCACTGCTTGCATGCAGTGCAGGTACAGCCCGTGTGAGCTCCTTGCTGGGCAGAAAATGCTGTGGGAAGTGAATACTGAAGCTGGAGTGAGATCATTGAACAGATGTTATACAGCAATAACTTCAATCCCAACTCCCCTGGAAAGGTTTGGATGGACAGCCCTGACACTGATCACCTTTAGAAGAAGTCTGAGAAGCCAAAGATTTCACAAATGTGATCTGCTGACTCTACCTTAAAAAAAGTCTGTAACCACTGACCATTTATAGTTGTTGCTGCTAGAAACTTGCTTGTTTTCTCCTCAGAAGTTACAGCCAGACCTTCAGTGTCTGCCTCTGCTACAATGACTCTTCATCTTAATGCTTATTTAATTAGTAAGTAGCACAGCAGGGAAAGAAGGAAGATTTCATTGCTGCTGCATTACTGAGATCTCTGGCTGATGTTTTAGCCTTTCAGGTGCAGCTGCAGTTAGACATATGTTAGAGCAGCCTCAGGGTTCTTTTTCTCTCTGGTATGAGGAATAAGAGCATAAATGACCCACAGCTACACTTTCTCCATAGCTTGCCACACCTATACTGTCCTGAGAGCTAAAATCCTCTTTACTCCATGTATCTGTCACTGTAGTCTTGTTCCAAGTATATCCAAGAACATGGTCAACCAGAACAGTGTGTGCTATAATAGTCTCAGCCCTTTTCATTTTAACTTCTAAAGTTAGGGCTCAAATAAAAAGAAGGAAAAAAAGGCTGACAGAATTAACAGGGAATCCAGCCAAATAAAAAGGATTCATTCATGTTAATGGAGATGAACTCCCAGGTGATTAAGGAATGGAAGTTTGCCTCGGTCAGAGAAGTCTCTACAGTATCACTGTAAGAGAATAAGTAACAGCTTTTTTGATACATGTTGAATCTTTTAGAGTAAAGGCCAACCAGTCTGGTTTTATGTAACTGTGTTACAAGATACCAAGGAGAAAAACTTCAGACCCCTGTACCCAGGTATACCTTGAAGAACACTGAAGTGTCTTCTATTCCACAAATCAGACTGAGCTGCAAATCATGAACACTTAAGGTTGGGAAAACTATTACTTAAGCACAGGTATCTGTGAAGTCAATGTCACTCTAATGCCTTCCCATCTTCAGCCCTTTGCAAAAGGCCCCTTTGTGGTTTCCCAAACAGCATCTATTCCAGCAGGACAGCGTGTTTCTTGCAGCAACATTCCACTGAAATCGTGAATTGCATTTGAGTGATTATTTTGTATCATAGCTAATAGCCACCTGTCTGTATGGTCCTTTCCAACATAAGTGCAACATATTGTACTTTCCCCACCACGGCTATTATGGTGAAGAGCAGGCTAAAATCTCTACTTTGATGCTGGCCTGACAGCACCCAAAAGCCCCTCAGAAGGACACTGCTCCCTCCTTGCTGATGTGGAAGCAAAGAGAAAAATCTTGACACTGAGCACTTCTCACCCCTGGACTGGAAAGGGTAAAAAAAGCCTTACACTTCCATCCAGTGCTATCGCGCTTGTTTATCTTGCATTAAACACTTCGCGTTTAGTACAAACTAAGTTAAAAGCAGAGCAGTTCAGATCGCGCAGGTGATGGCTGCTGGAAGCCGTGTTGGTTCCAGCCACAGGTCCCCTCTCGGGAGTGCGTGGCTGAGCATCGCTGCCCTCTCCTGGGCAGAGCCGCCCCCGCACAAACACCGAGCTCCGCTTGCCAAAACTCTGCACAAAGTAAGTTTGTGTCGCCTCAGGCATTGGAGGAGGAGGATTGTCCACTTACTGTTGCCTTGACACTTAAAGCAACCTCACTGAGCATCACAGTGACAGCTGAGCTACTTCTGAAGGAATAAGGATTTGTTGAAATATAATTAAACAGGATACAGGTAGTGCTTACTACGATTAGAAGTCCACACATAAAGAAGTCTGAATGATGAAATGGCTGTACCGTAAGTTAAAATTTGCTCTGATTATGTACAGTTATCTTAATTAATATATTTAAGCTCACCCATTTCAAGTGTGGCTGCAGTTCAGCCTCCAAAGACAGCAGCTTCTCGTGGTTAATGTGCTCTCAACTGCCCAGTTACAGTGACAGATCCCTAGTGCAGAAAAACAGGGAGATGGCAAAAGAGTCAGCCAACACATTTCACAATGTTATCTTGTGATTTCAAGTCTCCTCCTGTCTGCTTTGGAAATTTCCCTTGGAATACTATGTACATACATACACATACATACATATATATACACACATCCACAAAAGCTCCCTGTGTTGCAGTACCTGTGTATTCACAGGGGTATGACAGACAGCTTATTCCCTCGGAGGTAGTTGGGGAAATAAATCCAGCCATGACAGAATGGTGCTCAAATATAGAAGAAATTGCAGCTACAGCATTTCATTTATCTGAGTGTCTCTGAAAGCCATGTGCAAATTCCTAAGCAGATACATTCAGCCCTCCTAATTTTGCCAGTGATGGAAAAAGGTGTATTATAGTCATCAATGGCACTTTACTTCCCATCTGTGTTTCCTCAAGAATTGTCCAAGATATGATTTACTCTGACTGCTCTGGCCATGAGCTCCCTCTAGTATCAAAAAGGATTAAAGCAGTTGGTACCTTTGTCATCCCAAAGGAACAGAGAGCAAATGTAAAGAAATACCAGTAAGAGGACGGAAGTCTGACCCTTTTCTTAATTTTTGACAAAAGAACCCAAAACAAAATTAAAAACCTCTTGAAGTTAGTTATGTGCACATAGCTAAACACTGTCACCTTAAGGACACTGAGGCAAACACCCACAGGACAGGAAAAGGTTAGATTTTATTTAATGTCCTTATCCATCAAACATGGGTATAGACTGTAGAAGTGCACTCTGATCATTATTATAATTTTAGCCCTTGACAGAAAAGTGTTTGAAACCCAAAACAAGGCCCAATTTTTAATTTTTTTTCCCTCTGTTTAATATTTCTTTTGGCAATTGACTATCAATGGACCCTGTAAAGGCAAATGAGTTGCTGGTTTGGGATGGGAGGTAAACTTGCAAATATTTCACAATCTGAGGTCAAGCCAATTAACTTGGGAAGTTTACAACTTGATTTTAACTCCTTGCATTGAGCAAAGGAAAGTAATGTGTGTTCCTGGTGTCTTGAATTTAGGATTATTAAATGCCAGATTCTCCTGTCCTTTCACAGCAAAGATGGTTTTGTGGTGCTGAGAATCACTTCCATCCAAAAATCATTCCCAAAAGGATCAACAGCTTCTGCCTTCTGATAGATGCTAAACATTGCCACTAGTTGTCCCAGCTGCTGCCCCCTGCGAGAGCACAGGCAGCAGTGCACGTTGGCTTTGACTGCCCTCTGGCAGAGCAGTGCCCCGGGGGCACAGGTGCTTGGGGCAGGAGACGGGCACCACCCTTGGCAGGACTCGGGACGGTGGCAGGTCTCCTTGCACGAGGACTTGCCAGAGCTGCTCATTTTGGTGCAGCCCTGGCCAAAGGGCTCAGAGCAGCTGTCTTAGTTTGAGGGAAACTGAAATGTTTACCAAGATCAGAGGAGAGGATTCCTCCTCAATAACTACGTCACCCCTTATTAAATTAAAAACCCAAACAAACAAAAAAACAACCGACCCCCCAAAAAACTTTAATTAGAAAATGTATATAAGAAGGGTAACT
>JAWWEV010000172.1:26819997-26858545 GCA_035583235.1 Hafferia zeledoni
GGTTGGTCTCTTCTCCCAGGCACTCAGCAATAGGACAAGGGGGCACGGGCTCAAGCTCTGCCAGGGGAAATTTAAGTAGGATATCAGAAAAAAATTCTTTCCAGAGAGAGTAATCAGGCATTGGAATGGCCTGCCCAGAGAGGGGGTGGATTGCCTGGATTTATATTACTTGCTTTGTTTTCTTGGACTCCTTCGCTAGGAATGTATCCCCAAGCACTACAACACAAACAGCAGGAGGTTACATCACATTTATGTGAGCTGACAGCTCTAAGTGCATAAAGCAAAAGGTAGATAAGCTGAAATGGCAGCATGAATCATTTTCCATGAGACAAGACTCCTGCATTTAGTTGTTATGACCAACTGCAAAGACAGCACCACTGCAATGAACCTCATTACAAAGCCAGAACGTAAGTTCAAAGATGTCAAAGTCAAAAACATTCACCATTACAGTTCACACCCTTTTCTTCATCATTCAACCTTACATTCACCTGGCAACCTCACCTTTCTCCTCTACTTGATCTCCACACCATTAACATTATGATCAGGCCAAAGTGGCATTTTCTTAAGCATCCTTGTTCTTTATCACTTTGAAGTTTCGCATCCTGGAACTTTGTTTTGTCACAAAACCATTGCTGTACTGATGCACTTTGCTGTTGGATTCTGTGACCTTGGAGCTGAGACATTCCATGGTCTGTACTGCAGTAACAGTCTCAAGAAGAAAACGCAAACCCAGCATTGTGATCCACATTCTAAAGCTGAAGAACTAAATTGTGGAAGACCTTCAAAAACATTGACCAGTATGGGCCATTTGCATCCAAATTACTCAAAACTTGAAACAGAAGAGAGGGCTGGTGTTCCACAGGGCAACTGAGTGACCTGGAATTGTCAGTGAGCCACATCAGTCAAATCAAAACAGCTTCTGTCAGAACTACTCTAATATGTGCTTAGTCTGAATGTCATAATACAATTGAAAAAGAATGGCAGTACTTCGGGAGCACTGGCCTTCACTTCCAAGACATTTAGAGTTCTCCAATTTGAAAAATCCTTCCAGGCTTCACAGGTGAGGGTGAGGAGTTCTGGCAGTCTCTGACTTTATCTGGCTCCACAGACAAGGCTTTTTCTCTTGGTTCTTGTTTCACTTGGCTCACACAGGTAACACCCTCTGTATTTTCTTCAGCTTAAAAACAAAACAAAAATCAAACCTTGAAGTTCAAACTCCACTTCAGCCACAATAACTGTGTGCATTTAGAAGAAAAATACTTCAGAACTCAAGCTAACAGGTAAGGCATGTGTGAGTTAACTGCTGTTTAGCCTGACAGCCAGTTACATCACCCACTGTGCTCTAAGACATTGCAAGTGACACCAATTTACTGCAAGAAAGCCCTCCTTGAGTAACAGTATTTAAAACATTTTATAATAAAAATGTTTGGAGATAGAATATCACTTTCATGCAAAATGTCTTTCCTCTGTCCCACAGAAAAATAAAGCCATTATTTTAATTTTTAGTTTTGGTTGTGAGGTTCTTTTTCACAGGGGACTAGAGAAGTGGAGGTGCTATTGCTGAAAAAATTAACTCTAAAGCACATTGATTTGGGGAATGACTTGGCATGAAAAAAAAATCTCAAAATACACACTGACTGAACTGCTAAGTTCAAGTACATGGTGTTTCCTTCAAATAAGTTCTGTAGCATTATTACCCCTTCAGTGTAGACTGGGTTTTGACCTGCTGTTCAAGGAATTTGTCTCTGGGGTAAGGAAAAAAAGGTATCTGTTCATTTCACAGGCAACTCCTCCACTAACTTAGGAATGACACCAACATTCTTGCAATTTCCAGATTTAAGCTCATGAGGACAGACCAAAGAAACAGTGAGTTTAGTCCTTGCAATTATAATTTTTATATTTGACTACATTTCTTTATAAGCAAAATAATATTTCTTTTAAAATTAACTTACAACATTTGTCACATACAGAAATTTTTTTGAGATGCATCAACATCTACACTGAACAAATGGGTTAAACATTTGATAACCTCTCTGAAATTCTTTTACCCTGAAAGAAAAAAGAATTTCTCAGGAGAGAAGTCAAATTCAATTATAAAAGGGAAAACAACCAGTTACAGAAACTTTTGAGTACAACAGGCAGAAAACCTCTTAAATTTGACAGTACTGCCATAGTAAAATAACCCATTATCACATTGAGACATATGATTTTCAGTATATTTTTTCATGTACCCTTAACTGATATTAAATTCTGTAATATTTTGAAAATGAAAATATAAGAATACATGAGGAAACCAAAAGGAAACAAAATTTTGCTGACCTGCCAAAGTCATTGGCACATCAGGAGATAATTAGTTATGTCATTAAGAAGGTGTAGCTGTGATCTAGCACATTTTTACCTGGATGTTCCTGCAGAACTACTCAAGAGTCATGGTTTTAAAAGTCAGATAAGACAAGAAAAGATAATACAGAAGTAATAAATCATTGCACAGCTAATGTTTCAGACTCTCTGCACAGTCAAGAGACCAGGTTGTGCTCATCCATGTATAGTCCATATCTAATAGGTTTTCCTCACCAAAAATTAAAAATCAATCCATGAGAATGCAAGCATCCAGTCTCAATCAGGTTCCATGGGTGAGAACGCAAAGGCTATTGATATTTGTTAGCAATGGATTTGAGAAGCCTTCAGTTTTGACAGAAAGTTATTTATGGTGCTTACTGAGTATTTTTTAAAAAATGTTTTCAAACAGCAGTTTGAAATTCCAAGCAATTACACACACAACTCCATCTGATAATGCCTAAAGCATATTGATGACTACAGAATTTTAGTAAACATTATTAAAAATTTTCAGAAATCTGCTGGGATGGTATAAAGAAATCATCGAAACCCCAAAATGTCTTTCCAAAAACTTCTAATGAGATTCAGTATTAGTTATTTTCTGTTCTTATTTTTCCCTACAAAATTATTTTGAAGATCATAATTACAGCTAATATTAGGATTTTTGGCAAAAATATTGTATTTAACAAATAATTGGTACTCGGTCAAAGAAACTGACAAGCATCTTTTTACAGCAAAACAAATATTTTGGGGGGTTCTTTTTGTGATTTTTGTTTGTTTTTTTAAATACAGTAAAACCTAATTAGAATCAGCTAAAAGAAGTCTATGCTAAGAGCTCCCCGTTATCAACACAGACCTCTCCTTTCAAGACACACTGAACAAAATCCACTTATTTGCTATATTTACATTTTATTTAGAAAACTGCAACTTACTAAGTGCTGGATGGTTGTCCCCAGTCTGAACTGGAATAGCCTGTACATCTCCCAGGAGAATGTGATGGATTCCTTCCAGGCTTCTGGAGTCCTCTACGCCTCCAGCTGGTCCCAGCTGGCCCGTGGTGAGCAGACCCTGCTCAGAGCCAGGCGGAGTCCCCAAAGCAGAGGCAGCAGGACTGGACTGTGTCAGGCCAGCACCTGCTTCCAGACCCTGTCCCTGCCCAAGTGCCAGGGAGTGGCTGGTTATGGCACTCCCTACGGAATCCAGGAGACTTTCAGGGCTGGGAGGGGAATGGTTATTTACAGCAATCAGAGCTGTGGATCCGTCTGTGGGGGTAAATGTCGACTGCAGCTGTAATCCCTGTGAAAGAGAAGGCAGAAGTACCAACACACCAGTATTTACAGTAGAAGGAGTTTGCATTTAACAGCACATACTTTGTAATGTTGGAAGTGGATAGCTTCCAACTTCCTCCACACAATCTCTTCTGAACAGCCAATCCCAGCAAACCCAGGCTCAACAAGTACTTTAAAACAATTAGGACAATGGTCTCCAACAGCATCCAGAAGACTGTTTATGACCACAGAGCTCTAATTTTGGATTGAGGCTCAGTTTCAAATCATTCCCCAACACTGCCCATTCCCATAAGATGTGGGTAATGTAAGCTAAGCAAACTGCTTTAAAAAAACCAGTGTGATGTGGACCCAGGCTGTCTTCAGAGAGAGAGGGAAACAGCAAGCAGAAGAGCAGACTGTATTTCTAGGGAAAAGATCACACCTTTCACTGGGTTTCGGGAAGTTTGAAGGCAGCTTTTGAAAGCAGTTACGGAGGAAGGTTGAGAGCACCAGCTTTGAAGGGAAATGAGCTTTAGAAGAAGCTCTTTTAGCATGACATTCTTATCACCACTCTTTAGCCTTTCAGCCTGGAAGTTTACAGGTCTGGGCTAGGAGCAGTTTTAGGACCTTAACATATTTTCTTAAGAGGTTGGAGAAGGATTTAAAAAGAAAAAATAAGACTGGCTTATCTTCCCTCAGTTTTGCAGCATTTTCATTATGAAATGACTGGACCATATGGAAACTGAATAGGCACTTGTTTGAAGCAGAAACCCACTACCTTCATCTTCTTGGTTGTGCCTTCACAAGACACCCTAACTTCAAAGTGTCAGCAGCTGGCAGTGGGATCCCCTGCGCCACAGCCACATGTGACATGCATGAGTTGAGAGGTCTGTGTTACCCAGAGCGTGTTTGGGATCAGCTGACAGGGAACCTGCTGTTCTCAGCTCACCTTCAGCACTTCCAGCACAGCATTCTGTAAATGACTTGACTGTACCTGAAGTTGTGCAAATATCTTGGGCTGAAGTGAAGAGAGTGAAGACAACAGCTGAGCTGTCTCTGGTAGCAAGGACTCCCTGCTCTGGTTGGATTCTGCTTTGGTGATGGCTGACTCCCCTCCCAAGCTCCCTACAGTGCAGAAGACAGAAAGCAGACAGAACAAATTTCTTCTGCCCATTCAATAAAAGCCTCCCCTACAAACCGAACAAACCCCTTCAAACTCACTACAGATATACAGAAGACTTATATATACACAGGTGCTGTTCTCTTTGCAAAACTTGGATGCTAAATAAAAAAGACTGGGTATGAGAAAAAGATAATACTGTAGGAACATTGTAAGTATCCACACAGAGCTAACACCAGAAAAAACAATACATCTGTTGTTGAGGGCAAAGTAATTGCACCCTACATTGCTTTGAATTTGTAGTTGTAACATAAAAGCTGAAACATTTTTAGCAAAGCAGCAAACAAATAATTTGACAATATCTACACCTGAGTAAGGGCTCAATAACAGACAGGGTTGTCTTCCAAAATAAAAATCTACTCAGGAAATTTTCTATGTCTCACTACTCCCTTCCAATCTTTGTGACATAAGCATAACTTCTGTGCAATACCATCAAAAGTACATTTATCTGGAGGCCTTTCAGCCTACAGATTACATCATATCCTCAAAATTCTTATTTAATGCAAGAATGATGGACTTAATTTCCTGATGGCTTGTAATAACTGAGATTCACCTGTAGCAATTTCTGTTTGAAAACTTCTCATGGGATCATTTAATTTCCTGTTTGAGCCACCCAGAACATTTTGGTTAAGATTTATGCAGACACAAGTAAACACTGCTCAGCATTTTATTTTACAGTTTCACTGTTATAACTGTAAAAGAACAGCTTGCCCTGTGAATGCAGGTTAGTCTGGTGAATGAAAAAAAATTGAGAATGGTCAGCTGCAAAATGCTTTCTAATCAGAAAATCCAGAGAAAGTTTCCAGCAATCTGAGGATAGACACTTTTTTCAACATATGTACTGATCTGCACAGTCTTTATCATAACTGACCATGGGATACACTCTATAAATCTCCTTGAACACAACTACTTGAAATATTTAGGCTCTTTTTAACAACCACATGCATATGTGAATGTTCACATGCAGGAAGAGATAGCAGTTCTTTCCTTAGGTTGTATTCTACAGCAACATGATCAGGAACAAAACTAATAGTTCAGTTCCTAATCTACCCGCTACAGAAAGAGCTGTAACCCATGGAGATATGGAGTTCTGCACAAGAAGTTCTGGTATTGCTTGATTTCTTAAATATAAACTTGTCCCCATTTGGGATAAGTTGAAATTAAAAAGAAAATGTATACAAAGAGTAGTCAGCGTTCTTTCCCTTGCTACCACTTCACAAACATTAATAAGAGCTTATTTTTAGAAAGTCAGGTTTCTTTTTTTGCTTAGATTTGTAATACAATTACAAACAAGTGTTTGACATGTGTACAAACACATGCCCACACATATAAGGGGAGACAAGTCATGCTGCAATTAAGAGTATCTGCTTATATTCACTGAGTTGGTGCACATGTGCAGAAAACGAATCACATCCAATTCTCTGACTTACTGTATAATTCCATATGTCACTGGATGGGTGTTTACACATTTGTTAGGCTACTTTGCCTTAGAAAATTATCTGTGTAGAACAAAGAAACCAAGAATTGGTCTCTTCCCGAACCTTCTCCATCACTCAGTTCATACCAAAGTAGCCCCTGCTGAGCTCTGCTGTAGCTGCTGAGGGCACAACTATTCTGTGTTTCTCCACAAAACATGGTAATGGCAACAGTAACATAGGCATGCAAGCTTAGGCACAGTAAGTCTGCTCACAATGCAAATTTCTTTTTTCCTAAAAATAAAGACTTCCTTAAAAAGAGGGATACTGCTCAAGTTGAGTCTACTCCAATTCTCTCTAAACACACATGCAGTCAAAGAGTTAAAAAAAGTTACAGTTAAAATAGTTATAGCAAAATAATCCTTCTTAAGTTCAGCTGAGTGACAGAACATGACAGCAACCTCTGGAATAAAACTGAACTTCTGTGACATAGCTAATAAAACACATTTGAAGACTGCCAGGTTATCCATGCAGTCCTACCTGACAGTGGTGAGGCGAACGTAACAGTCACAGTTTCGGTGAGGACATTCCCACTGTCTGTGGTCCATTGCAGCTGAAAGGAAAAAGATCTCAGTTCTCAGAAAGGGTACAAGCTTGTCCACTGCAGGAACGCAGGCTCAATGTAGAGACTGTAGGAAAACAGTGTCTAAAACTACACTTTCCTATTTTCTTAACACTATGCATTTGGGGAGCTCTTGGTTTACAAAAAACCAATACTGTTAAAGATTTTTTAACACACATTGTATCAGGAAGGCTAAAGTCTGCTCATGACAGTTTAAAGACTTTAAAATAGAATATAATTAAACCATTTGGCTAACTAATAAGAACAGTATTGGGAGAAGGAAAAGACTGATGACATAGCATGATTTAACAGCAGTTTGTCAAAGCTGATTTTAAATCTGATTTCTTAGTAGTCACTCTCATAACTGGGAAAAGTAGGATCACTACGTACCCTTTATTACTCAATTTGTGGAAGAAAACCAAGTAACAACATTTCAGAGATACTGAGCATTCAGAACTATTGACTTCAAGCTTACTTCACTTGCTGTGAAGTGCATTTATGAATATTTCCACATTCAAAATGTCATGCAAACCCTCACTGAGACTGCACCTGAGACACAATTCACCCCCGTTTTTTCAGACATGGAAACGCAGAAGTAACTTCTTCAGAAAAACAGATGATGACAAAGCCATGAATAAAACTGGCCACATGCCAGTTTTTCTACACCACATGGCTTCCAGTTCATGACCATTATGAAGTGCTAGTATTGCATAATTTGTCAATCAACTAACAGCAATCTAATGCTGATGAGATAAATACTAAAGAAGGTCAGAAGGTTTTATTCACAGTTTACCTAATCTTGCTCAGCCACTGGAAATATTGCTGCTGGAAATATAGTCATAGAGAATTTTGGACAAAATACAGCTAAATCGTAAAAATTAAAACCAAGACTTCCAGTATAACTCCAAAAATCAATAAGATGCACAATGGCTCACATACCGTTGCTGGGATACTTTCTGAATTGTACATCATCTCTCCATTCCTTAGGGATTTCTGCACTTCATGAATATGGTTCTTGATGTCATTCACAGTGGGGAAGAAGGACAGGTTATGTCTTTCTGGCACTTCATCAGGCGTGAATAATTCTCTTTCCACATACTTTCTGTCACATGTTAAAGGACATTCAAATATGCATATTTAAATATATGGTGCTATTTCCCTCTGTTAGAGACACTGCTACTTTCTCCTTCCACTTGTTGTAATGACAAGACAAAAGCAACATAGATACCCTCATGAGCCAGTTCCTTGTGCATTTGCTACAGATTTTGGGATCTAAAATCCCCATTTATTTAAGTAACATTAAAGATTCCAGCAGCTCTTAGTGGCTACCAACAATGATGTGGACAGAGAAGACAAAGCTGAGAAAAAACATCTCATGCCATCTAGGAATTACATTTGGCAGTGCATTAGGACTGCCATTTAGTTGCAAACCTTACTAATCAAATACAAAAGTAGCACTACAGACTGAGAGCATTCCAGAGAGTTCTGTACCTCAGTTGCTTCCTCACTGCATAGACCTGCTCTACTCCCTGAGACACCAGTTCTCGGATCTTGTCTGCCACTTGAGGATGAAGTCGAGAAGGAAGTGCACAGTTCTCATCTCTAACAACTTCCTCCTCCTCCTCAGGAGAAACCACAGAAAAATGGGAGGGTGAAGGAGGGAGGCAGGACGTTTCCATTTCATGATACTGGTGGGCTTGCTGAGTTGGTAACTGTACATACCACCTGGCAAGAAGGAAAGAGTTTATACACACAATTCTCAGGCAAAGGCAAAAAATTCAGTGTCTTAGGGGAACCACAAACAAGTCTGACAACCACAACCTAGTTAGAGTGAGGTTAGTTTTTATGCCCCTGAGCTAGAAGATAATATCTTTCACAACTCGGGGCCTTCTCAGATTTTTCAATGCAAAATAAACTAGCTCAAACCCCCAAATAAAACACCTATTCTACCTGCATGAAAACACCTACTGAAGTTCCACCACTTGGTGCTTAACACATTGACCAAATTAATATTCTGGAGCCACAGAAATCCTACTGACATTGTGGGATTTTTTTACTATTGATATTAATCAAAAGCCTTAATAGGTGACTCAGTAAAAAATAAAGCAAACCAAGTAAAATATTGCTCTTTTTCACTTCACTTGTGAAAATACAGAAAAAAGTGGAAGTTTCACCTGAGGATACCACCAGCATCTATCAAGTTCTTCTTCAGAATGTTGAATGCTTTCTCCTGCTCCATTCTTATGATTTTCTTGTCAATTTTAGGGTCAGTAGGAACCCTGTATTCCGGAAACTTTTGAATCTTTTTAATATAGATCCTTCCAAGGGGGAAGGCAGGGGGAATAAAAAATAAAATTCTCCATCAGTACATTTTGTCCTTGGGAGGAGAAAGGTAAACCCCACACACACTTCATATCAGACATTGGTGTAGAAAAAGTTCAAGCAGAGTGATGCAGCACATGAGGAGGCTCTAAAAGAACTGCAAAAATCTTAGGTACACATCAATAGAGATGGATGTGGACAGACACACTTCTGTTCTGGTCTGGCAGCCATTCAGACAGTGATTTTGCTCCTCAGAGAAAACCCCTGTCCCTCAGTAAAGTAAAAGCCCAACACCATTTGTGAACAGACTGTGGTTCCTCCAGCTGTGCAGAATTGAGCACATCCAAACCTAATTGCAACTGTTCAGGTAAACACACTCTTAGCTCAGTAAAAACTGAACAAGCACCCAGCAGGATGCTCAAGGACAAGGAGAAAAAACATTTGTGTTGGATAAGGAGAAACTACTCAGTGAACAGGAAGAAGTGTAACTCCCTCAGCACACAGGACATGTGCTAAACTAGGATGATTGACTGATATTAGTGCAATTAAAAGCCTGAAGAAAAAACCAACAAATAATATAACAAAGTTTTAGAACCAGAAACGTTTACTAAAGGACATCACAATAACTCATTCATGCTTAGGTAGATAATGATTCCCACTTCTATTTTATAGAGTGATGTACTGCTACTTTGCATCCAGGCAATCTATCCAATCTCAGCCTTATTCACTCAAACAGGAGAGCATTTCCTCCTTTCCTCTAAATGAGTATCAACCTCAGGTTCTCAAGGAGATCAAGCTACGAGCTACAGTGAGAATCAGCAACATCCCGGGACAGAGCTCTGCCACAGCTCAGAGCAGGAACACTTTCTTAGGATGCTGAGTCACTTCTACAGCTTTATAGAAAATCCTTACCTTGCCGGACACGTGGCTTTGTACAGATGGCCAGAGGTGCTTTCCTGCTCACCAGCTTTTTTGGGCTGAAACCCTTTCCTTCTCGGCCCGTATTGGCACTCCATTACAATGGCTCTACTTCCTGGAAACAGAAAGCAATATGCTCTATTTATTCAAGCAATCACTGAATTTATTACAGTAAAATAGTAACTACAGAAGACATGAGAGTTCTGAAACAGTTATTTCTGTTTGCCATCAGACTCTTCAGAAGGCAGAACACGTATGGGTAGCAAGCAAATAGAGTGCAAGTGCTTCTCTCACATCATGTAAGAACACAGAGCATTTCCGAAGCATTTCTCACACCTGTTACCACCTCACAACACTCCTGCGATGTGTGTGAAGGCAAAATACTAGAATCTGCCCTGGTGAACACCAAAAATTTACAAATGAGAAGTCCTGCAAATTACCAAAGGAGCATAACGCTGGTGATAAACATAAAAGAAGCAGAATCCCCAAAATACAGGAAAAACTCAGAGCTGGAATCAAAGGTATGCTGGTTTTGGCTGGGATAAAGTTAACTTTCTTCACAGTAGCAAGGATGAGGCTGTGTTTTGGATTTGCACTGGAAACAGTGCTGATACCACAGGGATGTTTAGTTACTGCTGAGCGGGGCTTACAGTCAAGTCCTTTCTGCCTCTCACCCCACCCCACCAGCAGGGAGGCCGAGGGGCTGAGAAACTGGGAGGGGACACGGCAGGACAGCTGTCTCGAACTGCCCAAAGTCACGGAATATGGTGTGGAATATGCCATATGGCCTCATGTTCAGCCTACAGAGCTGGGGCAAGAAGGAGGAAGAGGGTTCAAAGTCATGGTGCCTTCCCAAGTCACCATTACAGGTGATGCAGCCCTGCTTTCTTGGGGATGGCTGGACACCTGCCTGACAACGGGAAGTTGTGAGTGAATTCCTTGCTTTGCTTGTGTGCACAGCTTTTCCTTTAAACTATTTCAACCCATGAGTTTTCTGACTTCTACCCTCCCAATTCTCTCCTCCATCCTGCTGGGGCTCTGTGGGGGTTTCCAGCTGGGGTTAAACCACCACAACAGCTCAGCAGCCATTTCTAGTCCTTTGGCTTAAATCAACATTCAGACCAGTCTGCCCCACAAATTCTTAGCTGCAAACCAGAGCTCTCTTAACTGCCAGATAACACAGTTTCAGTGCAGCAAACCCACACAAAACTAGCCTTAAACAAACACTGCTTTGATCTAAACTTGAAGTAAGTGACTTTTTCCACTCAGACCTCTAACAAAAAGGGTAACAAACAAAGTACTAAAGTGGTCAAGAAAGGAACATCTTCCAAATTTCTTCCACATCATGTTTAGTTACCTTTTATTTATCAGGCAAGGAGCTGCCTATACTACAAGTGACATAACCAAACTTTTTGAAGTATTGCAACAGCAACATAATGTGTTTCCATAAGATAACAAGTTATTTATTGCCTTAGAACATGACATTAAAAAATGTATACCAAGCATATCTTGTCTCTTCAACATTTTAACATACAAACTTAAAAATTAGATTTCAGGATTGAAAAGACTTCAACAGCTTTAAACTACTCTTTGCTCATATCAATCTCAAAACCAGTTTGATGAGGGCCTTGTTTTACAAAAGCTTCAACTATCCAAAATTCTCACTAAAAACAACAATCAAGATTTTGATGATTAGTGCATGTTTTATACCACGGGGAGCTACTCAGCTTCTCTGTATTTCTCCATAACTGAAGAAGCACAGCACAAAAGTTATTACAGATAAGTTCCACTCTTGCAGAAAGGATAAATTCCTCAAGAACAACACTTTGTCCTGCACAGTTTAGAATTCAGTTATCTGGCATTTGAGCTGCAGTTCAGTACATCATATTTAGAGCCTCTGTTCTACAGGTGAAAATGGCTTTAATGAATGTTTTTCATAGAGGAGTTCTAAACTAAACCTAAATGTACTGGAAAGGCAACACATTAGAAATAAAAATGTCTGTCTGGGGGTCCGGGCAAAGCAAAAAATATTACAATTTAATGATCTCCATTAGCCTGTATCTTTAAAGAAAAAAACCTGTGTGTTTTTACTCTAAATATTTTACTGTGGAGCATCTCATTTACCAGGCAGATCTTAAGAGGAAACTAAAGATGTCTCATACCCATGTTGGGGGAAAAAAGTGTAAGTTGCTTTGACTTTGTATTCTTTTACTTCTGAGTTTATGGCTGAAGCTTTAAACTCTAATATTTCACTTTTCCAGTACCTTTCAGAAAGAAAATAAAGACAAACCCCAAACACATAACCTACATTCCTGCCAATCATTTTCATTATGTAACAATTAAACCCCGTCTCATATCTGAGTTAACTCTTAGTAATTTCACATACACATTGCATGAGCTAAATATGTAATTACCAACCTGTGAAGTCTTCATGCTCATTTAAAAAAACCCAAACAAAAATCTGTCTGGTGAAGTATGTTGTTGATGTTTATCTTATTTGGTTGTTTTTAAAAATGCATTTATTTTTTAAAAGGTTGCAATTTAAATAGTTTATTGACTCCTGTGGAACAAACTCTTCAAAAGCTCTTAAGGTAGGCAAGAATAATTGACCAAGCTCTTACCCTTATGAGCGCTTTCATGACCTAATAAAGCAGATGAGGCCTCCACCTAAAGACCTCATCACACAACCCCCCCATGAAATAGTGCTTAACTAGTTTCTAAAGAACAAAGGGAAATAATCACATCAAAACAAAACAAAACAAAAAAAACAAAAAAACCCAAAACATGTTTCCTGTGGTTTCAGGAAACAAGCTCCTTCAGACTGAGTCACAGAAGTACTCAAGCTGCTCCTCTTGTTTATGTGTCTTGACTTCATCAACACTAAGGAACAACATAAAGATTCTTCCTTATGGCAGGTTGGCAGCTAATGTTGAAATTTGGAAAGTAGTTATTAAAATAAAAGTTAGTTACCTGCATTGACAAAGGGGATCCCATCATATGGGACATACTGAGATTTCCACATCAACCGTGTGGCGGGTTTGGCCGGGCTTGGAGACTGGCGTGTCCCCCACACACTTTGTGTTTGCTGCTTGTGTAGCGTTAGAACGCTCTCTAATTCTGCCTCGCTCACACAATAGCCACGGTACGAGTCCCCAATTTTCTGCATGGAAAGGAGGGGAAATAATAGGATTACTCACCCAGCTGACTGCTGAACATTACACAAGAAGACAAAAGCAGTCAGGGACTCTGGCAGGTGAGAACACAGGCCCAGATTTTTGGCGTTCCATGTTTCTTGTCCCCACACCGGTATCCTCACAGAGATTTGCTGTAGGATCTAACACCAGAGCAGTCCCCAGTGAGGTCAGGCATTTGACAGCCATCCAAGACCCTAAGAACACCAAGAACCCCTGACACAGTTACAGTTACTCTGCCAACTCCGATTTCCACAGGACAACCTCACTCCTGTGTTTTCCCCCCAACGCACAATTCAGTTGCAGTCACTGCCCACACAAATCTTGGATGAAGTTTTTCACTTGACTGCCTCAGAGAATCTCTGAACCACTAACAATTGCCTATGCATTTACTGCAACACACACGTGCTGCACTGAGCTGGAGCAGAACACACCCGTTTACACCACCAGTAACTGCCTCACTCACTCAGTGCACTACCTGAATGGAATGTCTCACATAATGTCCCTCCCAGCCTTCGAGGCACTCTTGGTTCTCAACGTTACACAGAAACACATTACACCAGATTTGCCATGTGCAAACTGATGATGGTTTCAATTAACTCTGCTAAAATCTGGGCAACTCCACAAAAACTGCATCTAACTTGATCAAAGTAGTTAACCGGATACTCAGTGCCATCACAGCTGGTTCAGCCAGGGCCAGCCAGCAAGCAGCAAAACTACTGGGACAGAGAAGAACTTCCCATCCAAACTCAATGCCATGCTTGCTCCTGTTCACATGCAGCTCAGGGTCAGGCTGGCCAGCCATGAGGAAGTAACACCCAGAGCAGCTTGCCAGGTCAGTCTTACAGTGTATCTGTGGGACAAACACATTGAAGGAGTAGCAAAATCTGATGCCACCTTCTTTGCCACCTTCAGTAACAGAACAGCCAGATGTTTAAGTAATACTGACAACAAAAGCAGCAACGTGTCTCTTCAAGATCATTATCGCACAGGTACTTTAGTGACAAGTGCCTCATAGTCAACTAAGAGAAACAGACACAGAGCGGGGGTGTGCACCGAGTGTGTGAGTCCCTGAGCCACGAGCTGCCAACACCTGCTCTGCCAGCACTTTGCTCCAGCAGCTGCCAAAGCCTGCACAGGCTGCACTCACACCGCTCAGCAGAGCAAGAGAGGTTGGCAATCATTTACTTACAAGTTATAAACAACATTTCTGTCCAAAACTTGGCCCGAAAACTCCAGGAGAAGCAAAGCAGCCTGACAAGTACCAGAACTATCGTCTTTACAGAAACCTGAGATGTTACCATCCACAAAAGGGATTACAGCACCACTCCAAAAAGCAAATACAGCTTTTTTTATATACATTATCTTACACTTGTCATATAAATAGGTCATTGACATTATTGTAAGGAGATGAGAAGACTGATAAAGCTGTTGTGCCAGAAATGTAGCAATAGTTAGGGTCATGTCTCCTATTCTGGTTTTACTTTTGCACAAGTTAGATCATTTTCCCTAAATTTCTGGGGGAGTGGAGGAGGAGGACAAGAAAATCATACAGCACAGAAGATGATCCCTCCTCACTACAGGCTTTGCAAGTAGGGGAAAAAATGGACAAATGAGATTATCTGCTTCAGACAAATAAATTAACTTAGCTTTGGATAGTTAACTCATGTAGTTCTTAACTACACTTTTTTCAGTATGCTGATACATGCTGGAAATGCATTCTGAACATACCACTGAAAACTAAGTAGGTTACTGAAAAGAGCTGTTTTAAAATTCACTTTTTATTAACAAGGTAATTACATTGAAATAATCAGACACTCTCCAACCTTTCACTCTGAGGTTCAAGCCAAAAAAGGAGCAATTCCTTTTCACTCCCCTGGACTCATCTTAGCAAAGGTACATAAAAGCTCACACTAAAGTACACAGAGCAAAACTGCAGTTTTCCTTGAGGATACCAGAGGAATTCTGCTGTCTGGGTACAGCAAGTGTGAGCTGAACATTTCAAGGCAGTCAGAGAATTGACACCAAACACAGAGCTCAGTATTAATTTGGGTAACTGTAGGTTTTACTGCTCTGTGTTTACTTGCAGTACCAACTGCCAAAGGAGTCACTGCCTGGTGGGGTGCAGTGGCTTCACCTGCTGACATCTGTGACAGTCACAGAGACCTCAACACTGTTTGCTTCTATTCCGGCAAGCAACTGGAAGAGTGGAATTGTGAGCTGACATATTTACCAGCACCTCTCCAAATTGGATCTCCAAATTCCAGAGGGGCTCTGCAATTCTGTTACCAGTAACAGAACATTCTACAAGACAGTCACACCTGAATGACAAATGACACCCCAAAATCCCATTGTCTCTAGTCTGTGTCCATGAAAAGGTACACACATCCCAGCCATCTCCAGTGGGTCAGGGAGGATTCATGCACACAGGTAACCATTGTGCTGGGCAGCAGAGGCAGATGTTTTTCCTCAGAACACATTCACACTGACAATATTTCTATTTCCTTTTTTTTAAAAAATAAGAACTCCTCTGTAAATGCTGCTCTGAATTTTAAACACAGCAGGTGAAATTTCTTGTAATAGACCCAGATGGACAAAGTAGATAATAATACAAGTCCCCCTATAAAATGAAACCAATAATAAATGATTTGGATAAGCCATATGAACATTAAGACAGGAAAGTATGTGTGACATAATGCTAAAAACACAGTCTAGTGATCTAGTTCTGATCTCTTAACATTTAAGTAGATATAAGAGTGGAGAGTACCATTTGTATGAAATAAATGGCACATAAAAAGAGGAAGATATTAAAATACTTTAAAATTATTTCTAAGTGGATACAGAAAGAAATTCAGTTTCAGAGTCCCTGCAACTGCAATTTCCAGTTTTCAGTGGCCAAGCCACTAGGAAAAAATGCAAAGAGGTGAAGCATCCAGAGGGCATAAGGTTTCTTTTTAAAAAGTAGTAAGAGAAAGTGAAACATCTATCAGGAAGAGTCTGGCAGCAGGAGAAAGGGGTAGTTGATCACTCAAGAATCTTCCCTTCTCCCCTCACTTCCTTTTAAGTCACATATGATACATTCAAGCTGTTGACAGCATCCAGTCATCAGGACAGTTCTGCAGATTTTGAGCAATATGCAAATAAAGGAAGAGTTCTGTTGGGGCAAAAGCAATCAGAGGGAATAAAGACAGAACACTTTTTAACAAAAGAGAAAACAAGCACAGGTAACCTAACCTGCTGGGAAAAAAAAAAAAAAAAAGAGAATACCTAAAATAGAAATCCTAAGTAAAATATTGACACTAAGGTGCTTTAAATCTCAGACTTGACATTGCCCAGTCACAAGGACTTTGATTTCTATGTGGACACAAACCCACACAAACAGTTGCAGAAGACAGTAAAGTTTGCAGTGTAGTTCAAGAGCAAACTCTAACAAAGCACATAACTCTTCCCAGCACTGTAAGGCATCGGGTTTTCAGCAGTACATTTTTTACTTCAGGAGCTGTTGATGATCACTTATCGTAACATTCTCAAAACAGAAAGGGATTCCACAGCATTTTATGTGTTTAACTGTGTTAGTAGTACCAGTACTATATACAAAGAAGCCTGAGCACAGCTTCTACAACTATGAATCATTCCTTTCATGGAACAGGATCACTATCTTAGATCTGTATAACAAAACATCAAGTCAGAATTCCCTGTGACCCACCTCACAGCTCCTGAGACAGCGCGCCCACGCAGGTGCATTTAGTGGCAACGGCTGATGAGGGATGGGAAAAGGATCTTCCACCACCCTGAAAAATAAAACACAATAGGAGTCTATACAGGCATTCAGGAAACCAACAATTTAGTCTAAACTACAGGTAACATCAAACCAGTGCATTATGTATAATCCTAGAGGATATGATCAAACTATGGATAATCAACGTGCCTTAAAAAGCTGGGGTTCATTTTCTTCATATTCTATTTCATTGTTAAAATAATTTACAGAAAATCTAAGTATTTATTTATTCAAGACCTCCAAACATTCAGTATTCTTACTACTGTTGCTTGACAAGAATAGACAAACTGTGGTGAGACCAGCTGATTGTTGATTATCTTGATAATTTTCTTGTGCAGACTGATGCTACAGATTAAAACCAATACCAAACACTTGTTACATTTTAATATATTTTAAATTACTGAAAAACCGCTCCAATAACTATTTTAAGCACATACCTAGTTTCTCCATTCCTTAAATTATGTGCCAGAAACAATGCTTACTCAATGTTTATTACTCCAAACCAAGTGCATCACCTCCTATCTATAAAAATATGTCTCCTTTCTAGGATTATTTTTCTGACATTTACAGATTGTGTTCACAACATCCATTCACAAACTGTTTCTCTTCATTTTATATGTTTCTTGAATACATATAATTTGTGTTGGAGTGAGATTACTCTGATCTTTTCCACATCTCCATTCCTAAAGAGCATAAGCCAACGCAAAGCCAGCCTGCAGAACAAACACCTTCCTTCAGAGTCTTTTTGTTGTCATTGTTTTTTGTTGCTTTGTTTGGTTGGTTTGAGGTTTGGAGGGGTTTTTAAAGCAAAAAAGAATTCCAAAGTGTTCAGAAACTAAAACAGTAGGCAACATTTAGCATGGTGAGAGAATCAGGTGGATATCAAGTTAAAAATACCTAAGAACTAATTAACTTTGGAAACTTTGCTAATCAATCTGCTTGTCTAAGTGTTTCACCAAAATACACTGTTAGCAGCCACTTTCTCATATTTTATCAAAGGGCACTGAAGAAGTTATCCAGAGAACAAAGACTGGGCTCTCACAGTTAATGCCAGCTACTGAAACCTCTACCTAAAAGATTCATCTCTACAATCAACTGCTCTTGTGGGAGGATGGTTTATGTAGGGTTTGGGAACACTGATACAACAAACTTTGCTCCCTCAAACATCACCTTTCCCTGCAGTTTCTTCACTGGATCACACTCAACACTCAGTTGGCAGCAGCAGTAACTATTTAAAGTAATTTCAGTAATTTGCACAGTGTTACTTTAAACGCCCACCTACTTCTCCAGTCAGTTTATCTAACCCTCTCTGGAATACAGGGAATAGAATACAGGTACTTTAATTGCTTTTTCCACTGCTCTGGCACATACAAAAGCTGGCTGAAAACACAGTTAGCTGTGTCATTCACTAACACTAAGGGCTCATAACCTTCATTGCATGGTAATTTTGTGATAACAATTGCAAATACAAAACTGAAAGAAAAAAGTGCAGTACTAACAGTGAATCCAAGTGATTGTTCATTCTTTCAACTCCGGACCTACCTGGTGGTTGTTTGTTTTGACACAGTGAGAGATGCCTGTGGATGTAGAATGCAACTGTTTGCACTGTCTGCTATGGCAGCCACCACCACAGTCTGCAGGTTCCCATCACCACACTTCTCCTCCAAAGCGTCTTCACAAAAATAAAACAGTCTGCTGGTTAATAGCTGAACACAGAATGGGGAAACAACAAGCTATGACTAAACTTTGGGTTTGGAAAAGCCTTTTGACATGGAAGAAGTTTTATAGATGATAAAGTAGTTGAACAGTTGTGAATCAGTACTCCAACTCCAGGCACACATATGAAGATACACTTGATAAGGTTGCTTGTATTCAAAGACTTCGGTAATCACACTACTGCTAATTAATCCTTCCACAACAAAGCAAATAATCAGAAACAACTTGTAAATTATTGTGCTTTACATTTCCATGAATCCATATAAGGTTGCACAACTATATTGTTCAGCTGCAAATCACACATGGGATGCTTTTAAAATAAGAAAAAATGAGGTAATGATACTGCTTTGTACTTAGAAAAGAACACTTAAAGGAGAAAAACAGGCCTCTTGCGAGTGAATCTGGCATGCTGTTAGAACAAATGTTTTAGGCTTTCTTTGCAACGGAGAGGAATCCATAAGCCAAAAATTACTGTTATATTGAAGCCTGTGTGTACAGTTAAACAAAAACAAAATGGAAAACTGTGAAAGCAGACATTCTATATTTTGGTCTCAGCATAAAAACACAAGGTCTCTTTATATGAGGGATTTTTGCCCTTCATTATGAAAGCTTCTTTCCCCCATCTCGTAACAGAGTGACAAGGTATTGACAGAGTACAGAAGTCACTTCACTAGAAAGCTCCATGAGAAGATTCATAAGTATGCACTCAGGTTAACACCACTCTGGCTCAAGCACTGGTTTCTCTAACACAGACATGCCCTTAAGACACTACAGGCTACCCTAAAGCCTGTGCCATTTCATGCATTACCACCACTGGCAGACAAGAGAAGCTCAAGAGCTGATAGGCCATTCTCCTTCCCCTTTAATCTCCACAGTAAACCACTGACAAATCTTCCTAACTGTCTGCTGAAGATCAAATACCTACGAAGTCTTTTATATAGTAAGTCTCCAGAAAAAAAACAACCAAAAAACCTATGGTACTGTTGTACAACATGTATTCACATACTACGACACTGAACACCAGGTAGGATGAATGGAAGTACCAAGTTACTATTCAGCATTGCAACATAGTGCTGACAAAGAGTGGCAGCAATTGTTTCACCACTAAAGGCACACAGTCAGTTTTACAGTAATGTAACTGTGGTGTTACCCCTGCAGGGAGAGGAAAGGAAGGTTGAGCACGAGGTAGAAACAAGCCTTTCAATGTAAGGTCATGAACTATATTCCAGCTGTAAGTGAAAAGGGCTGGATCATGACTTGAATCCCAAATCTCCTACCCACCCAGCATCAGGACTCCAGTCTTACCTTTGAGCTATCACTCCACAGGAGCACTTAACTAGTGCTCAGATTCTGATAATTTTATAGAGAATGAAAAAAGTTTAAAAAAACCTTTGAGAGTTTAAAAATGTGACCAACTAGTTCTCAGTCTTATTCTGTGAATGCAAACCAGTACACTGCATTTTGCCATCCCTCAAGGCTTGCAGATAAATAGACAAAGCCTTCAGATTTTAGTATGTCCATTTTCTAGAGAAAATCTTAAAATCTGCACTTCTAGTTGTGCATCTCCCCACATACCTGAAATGTGACAATTACCATATTGCAACAAAGTGAAAGTTACATCTCATTTTCCTTCCCTGAGAACTGAATTTCTACCAGGCAACTCATTCCTGGCTTCACAGAAGATGCATCATCACCAGTGATCTCTGGAGCAGAAGCATTAATGTTCTTCTGGCCTTCCTGCACTACAGGAATTGGCTCCTTCACTCAAAATGAAGTGAACAGATAGCGACAATTTGGATCTGAAAGTACAGTCTGATGGCATAAAAATATCCATATTAATGGTAAATAGGGCAAGAAACAACTCTGTGCTTGATATCTCAATCTACCCATCACATCTCCTTCAGAAAGGGGGCATAACAGCTCTTTTGTCATAAGGCTTTTGCCCAACAGAAATGTGGTGTGTGGGGTGCCAGATGCATAATCAGAAAGCAGATTCAGTACGTGTTTTGTCCTTATAACTGACAAAGGAAATGAAACACCTGCAAACGAGGTGCCCAAAAAGAGGCCACGCAGAACGGGCTCAGTCACAGGAACTCACACCCTCAAGTTCCACAGATTAAACTCACCCTGTGTGCTGGTCACATCCAGGAGCTGACCTGGAGGAATAATCACTTGGGTCACTCTTGGCTGTGCAGAAGGAATGACATGCAGCACCTGTCCATTTCCTGACTGGCTGGCCACAATCATCTGTAAGGCAATGACACAAAACTGTGAATGGCACTAGTTTCTATGGCGACCATGCAGCACGACTGGGCTTGATTATCAGCAGTACAGGAAACATTCTCATTGGAATTAGGGCCTGTAAATTCAACTAATTTCACATGATAAGAAAATCACTTCTTTCTTGTTAATTTCCTAAAATTATTTTCCCCTTTTGGAAATAGCCTTTTAATTGAATTAAGGAAAAACCCCAGCACTTACATGATTCTACAATGAATTACGCATTTATTTGAAACTCGCAATACTGGTATTAAAGCTATGAAAAACCTGAATGCCATTCATAGTTGGATTTGCTGTAACCCCATTCATGGACTAACAGAATCACAACACATACAAATTTTGACCTTTACTTCTAAGAAACTGATCTCTGTGGGCAGCATTTCATGCAAAAGGAGATAGAAGCTCCAGGACTTAAAAAAATACAAATAAAATTACTTAGAACTGTGAAAAAGTTAACTCCTTATGATGTTTTTTCCGTAATTACAAAGAACTTCTTCCCACCAATGTTAGAAAACCTGGAGTAACATAAAATACCCTCTTGTTTCTGCTTTATTACACTTTAAATGGGTTAAGTCTCTTCAGTGACAGCACAATACATGCCAACCAAGCCCTCTGGGTAAGAGTGTTACCTTTTACAAAATAAGCATTACAAATTACAAAGCAATGTTTTAATCAAATGACATTGTGGGAAGGTGAAATATAATAGGTTAGCTTATTATTGCTAATGTTCAGGTCCCTCAAGAAAAACCAGAGGGAGACTTCTCCAGGGAATATAAATAAAGCAGAAGTGTGAGATCTCATCACACAACAGCATCCAGGCTTGCTAATGGCAAAAGACGTAAGTTGTTTAATAAAATTAGTAATGGCTGGAGACAGGATTTGCCTACCTGAGGGAGTACAACTGGAGAGTGAACTGAACCACTGCAAAGTTTCATCTGGTTGCTAAAGTCTGAATCAGTTGTTGCTACAACAAACAAGCACCACGTAAGAGAGTTCTCCAAAGAGCTCCTTTGTCTGTGAACACACCACCAGCCTGGTTTTCAGACACTCACCATGGGTGCACTGTGCTCTCCTGGGGGCTGCAGCTCACAGAGAGGTTGCCTGGCTTGGTCTGCCAGGTGGAACTCCTGTGCAGGGTGAGCCCGTGGCTGGGGCGGCAGCACCGGGACAGCCGAGCATGGAGAACCGGCCGAGAGGGGGACTGTGATGGGCGGGGCTGCAGGAGAGTCACTCTGGCCAAACAGTGGGTCCCTGGAATCCATGCACGTTACATGCTTTCATAGAGGAAAAACAGTAAAATGCACTTTGAGTAGCAACTTCTATTAGGGGAAAAAAAAAAGAGGGAGGAACATTTAAAACCAGTGTGCTGCGTTGTATACTCAGAGGGAGCTCTTGTCCTTCTGATCAAGAGGCTGACACGAGCAGTTCTACTGTTGTTTGCCATTTCCAAGCTGAAAAAGTACCCATATTCCTGCTTCCTACAACAACCCTGTCTACTAAGGACAGGGAAAATCCCTTGCACTCGAAATCTGCTCCCAAAAACCACTCATCACTTCAAAGTATCTCAAGTCTACCCAGAAACTGACAGAACTTACACCAAAAATGAAACTGCAAAACCTTCACCAATTTGATTTGACTCGCAAAGAAATCCTAGATTCTGTTCTACTTGGCCTTTAGATATATCCATTTAGCTATGAAGACAAAAATCTCTATACACGTTTGTAATTCTTTACCACAGAAGAAACACAATCAACCCAACCTGCAATTCAAGTCCCAGAATTGTACAGCATCAGGACAAGAATCAGATTTGCAAAAATCTCAAAAAACCCAGAGCTTATTCTCATCAAATTTACAGAATCAAAGTCTGGCAGAATATCCCATTTTGATTGTTTGTAAGTATACAGGCACGAATATCTGTCTTGTTGAAACTCAGAGAACACAAACATTAAGCATGTAAAAATAATGGAAAATAGGCAGCCCCCGTGTACAACAACATGTCAGGTTGTCTTTTGGCCAATGCAGGAAAGGCTGCAATTTGTTGTATCTCTTGCAGTGACTGCACAAACAACTCTGACATTTCTGCTACAAATATGTACACACTACAAATCAAATAATGGAGAAAACCATTTCTAAATTTTATATAAAAGTCAGATTTGTGCTAAATAACCTTGTAAAAAATTCTGCACATATAAATCTCGACTACTGAAACTGTCTACTGTAAAATACACCAGAAAAGCAGCAAGAAATAAATGACACTCACTGTGTTACAGACATTGTGCAGAGACCATAAGCACACTACTAAATCACTACCTGAATGATATTTTATGTTTGAAGAACATTCTGTAGAGGAACATTCATGCACAGAAATCTCTCTGAATAGGAATATCTGGCAATATTTGATAATACAAAGATAAATGAAAGACTCCCCCTCCCCAATACCTGCACACACATCCTGCATCTCTGGACTCTTATTTGACACATTTGGTCTCTGAGCAATCTGACCTGATTTTCATGTGTTGTCAATCTCTCCTACTCCAAGGCATGTCATCAAGTATTCTTTTTTATAGGATTTTGCTAACACAATAAAACACATATTTCTTCAGCACTACAACAAGATCTATTATTATAATTACTTAAGGTTGACATTACATGTAATATCTGAATAATCATCAGTTCAAACCTGAATGGCACAAGAATCCAAGGAAAGGAACTTCTGTACTTTTTAAAAAGACATAACATATTACTACAAAGCAAAAAAGTCCCCTTGCATTGATGAAATAGCACACTTGAAATTCATCAGAGAGGATGTAAAGGAAGCATCTACAAGGACAAAGGATTTGTACCTCACCTGGAAAATCCCATCATTTGTTTCTGATTCTCCTGTCCCATCAGAGTTGTCTTTGAACAAATCATTACATCCTTCCACAGCAATGTCATGGTCAGCTCCATTTTCTTCCATTACAAGGTGACCTGAAAAAACACAGAAGTTTATTTCATCCTTCTGCCAAGACATTGCTGCAGGTGTTTTCTTTGCCACTGCAAGCTAACAGCAAAGTCCTCAAGAAATCCTTGCCACTTTATTACTCACTGCAGAAGAATTGCAGTGTGTTGCTCCAGGAGTGCAGCTTTGCCTTTTATACGAGACAATTTGCACACACAGAACACACACACACCCTCCCATCATTTCCATTTAAATATGTCCATAAGCACTGAACCAACAGCCACACACACCTAGAGAACACTTGACATTCAAACACTGCACACATGTCACCTACTTCCATAATCAAAAGACAGGATTAGCAGGATACAACTCTGCCATGCAGACGACTTGAAGCAAATTGCATTTGTTTTAAAGGGTTATAAAACAACACATAAACGAAATAAAATTCCTACTGTTAGTCTACAGCAGCATGCTCTGGGCAGGAAAACCACCAAAATTCAAACAAAATTGGGCATTAATCATGTGATGAGAGACAAAAAGAGAGAGCTCCTGGCACTTCAGAGATCCACCTCCTATCACAAAGAAGGCTTCAGGGAGCTCAGCTGCCCATTACAAACCTTCAAACAGAGAATACTGGACAGTGAATTGCCACACCCACAGGATAATGCTCTCACACACAGAATGCACTCCTTAAAGCAGTGATCAACCCCAACTGTTCACAAGCAACGAGACAAAATGACAATTAACTTGGGGTTTACATTACAACAGTACACATATATTAGACTACACACATAATATGCCCAACTGAATAGAACAAATCTTAATTAATTACTGCACTTTGGGATGAAGGAGGGGGAAAGGTGTTCAGGATTATAATCCCTTATAAAGACAGGCTGTATTATATTAGCACATGACACCCACCAGCTGTATCTTCTTCACCACACCACATCAGTAAGTACATTCCTCAAGATTGTCCTTCTTGGCTGTTATTTCACCCATTTACAGCTTTAGTAAAGAGAATGTACAAGGCTAGGGAGTAACTTGAACCTGTAACTCTGAAAGTACAAATTTATGCTGCCTTGCAAAAGTATAAAGGACACATGTAAAGTAAATCCACACCTCCCTGGCTTTTGAAGCTGAACAAAGCATCCTGCTGATACAAACAACACTGAGAGTTAAGCTGCTCATATGCTCAATATATTAATACTTTAATCTAAAGCAGATCTATTTTTCCATTCAATTTTCAAATGATGACACTCCAAATCAAGTTCCAAATGAAGTTACCTCATGTTTATCAAATATTTTGAAGCTTTGGATCAGAGAACAATCATGAGATGTTTCAGTTACAATGCCTGAAGCATGTTAGCAGCAATTGAAAAAAAAACCCCAGAAAATGAGATTTCACCATCACTCAACCATTTCCTCTGTTAGAAGATGTGAAGAAGACATGGCAGTTTTGCTAAAGTAGCACATTTAGTTCTTTGAGATAAACTGAACAGGTTTGCTGCAGAGATACTGATGGCACATACTCTGAGCGTGCTGGAACCCAACAACAGAACACAAGGACAGCTGTATTGGGACATACCAATATCCTGTATCTAAGAATGGTTAACAACAAAGCTCAGGGAAAAAATACAGCAGTAGGGTAAATATACAGCCATATTTACCCAGATTCTTTTTATAAGCAGCCCAGAAATACCTGAAGTTTTATACTTATGTTTCAAAAAAAATCCCCATGGTACAGTTTTGCCCTGTGACTTTGTCTACCCACTGTTCTAAGCCAGGCAAACCACTGACACACAGACTGCCTGGACAATGAACTTCATGGTTTAACCATCCAGGCTTCATTAACCCGAGTGCTGTGCAATCATAAACAAAGATTATTAATTTTTGTGCTGCAGAAATACACTTCTACAGGTATGTACAAATACATACATAGTGTTGGTACGGAAAAATCAAAGGTGAGCAATTCAGATCTATATAGACCCTGTGAGACTGAAAGCAGCTAAGAATAATCAAGGCCAGAGGTGCTGCAGACTGGTAAAGGAGAAATCACTCCCTAGGAGTTCTTAGCAGCTCCCCAGAAGTTTCTCATGAGAACTCCTCAGGTTTCCCACAGGACTCCAGAGGTGTTCCTGAAAACAGTCAGGATGAGTTCACCAAAACACTGGACTTGTGAGACATGAACTATAACCAATTAGGATTTGCAGTTAGATGGTGTGAGGTTCAATTTAGCCAATAGAACGTAGCTTTAACCCTGTATAAACCGTGTGCAGTGTGTAATAAATGCCATTCACTTGATCACATTGGTCTGGTGTGTGGTGTCCTTATTCCTCCGCATATTTATTGTTTACTTTAACATAGTTCATAGATCTCACAGTCATATAAATATTGCTGATCAATTCTCCAAATTGGACAGTTAAATCATATATATATAAATCATATCTATTTATACACACACACACGGATGTTTAGTAATTAATGAGTAAATAACATGCAAGTATATATTCATTAATACAAGTGTGACACAAATTTCCACTGTAACACCCCTGTATCACACACATTTACCAGCAGGCTGAAGGACAAATGGGAGAGTTTAATGTTAGTGTAAAAAGGGAGCAAGAACTGTCCCCTCAGAGCACACCCCACACGGGCAGCATTCTGTGCTCCACCAAACCCCTCCACAGGCTGCTCTCTGAGTCCAGCACTCCAAGTTTCCAACCCCGGGGTCAGTGCATTTTAACGCCACAGGACTAATTCCTTTGCCCTGCCTCTGTCTGGGAAACACTTCGCTCAAAATGAAGGGAACTCTGTGGGCATTGCTATCCTTGGTTCAGCTCCACAGAGAGAGCAAGCAGCCACAGAAACTACCTGCACAGGCAAACACAATAACCATCATCAGCACTTTATGCAGGACCTTGCTTAGACTTCTCAACAGGAAATACGTACATCAATCTTTTTTGGGTCTTCCATTAAATGTTTCAGAGATGTCATAAAAAGATTTAAGGTAATTGCATAGCTTACAACAATTAAACAGGCTCTCTAAAAAAGTTCCCTCTGAGGGCATTACTCTACAACCATTCACACCGGCACAAACTACAGTAAAACACATCAGGGAGGATATTAGGGCATAGTGATACTCTCAAGTAAAGGAGTTACAAATAGCTTTACAGTAATTTGTACCAGGTTTGAGATTTAGCTTATCTCTGTCATGGAAGAGCAGGTGGATTCTGTTAATGCACAGAATATCTGGGGGCTCCCACTTAAAAGGTTTCTCAAACACTTTTTGTGTAGATAACACCAACAACTGGAAGGCACACCCCTGTCAATTATGCCGACAATGTTAGACCTTTGAAGTATAGTTAAGAAATGGAGATTTCAGAGTCACACAAAACAAGAATCAACACCTGTCCACTCCAACAAGTGGAGTCATCACAACCTGAGTCACAATCCAGGGAAAGCCCAGCTGTTCACGAGAAGCCAGGAATGACTATCAAAAAGATGGGGCAGGGGGGGAGGAAATTTACGTGTAACCCAAGCCCGCAGCAGGTCCTCACACACGCAGCCTTCTCCCAGAAACTCACTCACGGCTTCTTTCGAAGTCCACCGCGCGCTGGGTTCATTAGTTTTAGTGGTCAGGTCACTGTGGGTGTGTCGCTCGATGTGCAAACACAACCCGAGCCGCTCCGAGTGGAGCCGCCGCTCCAGCGACCCCCGCGGAGCTGCGCCCACCGCCCGCCGGAGACAGAGCGGGGGACAGCGCGGGGGACAGCGCGGGGGATAGAGGCGGAGACAGCGGCGGGGGAGAGCGGCGGGGACAGAGCGGGGTACAGAGCGGGGCCGGCAGGGCGTCACGGGAGCCCTGCAGTCCTGTCAGTGCCCCCGGGGCGCTCCCCAGCCCTGAGGGGCGCAGAGGGGCCCAGAGGGATGCGATGAGCCCTGAGGAGCCCTGAGGGGCGCAGAGGCCACCCCAGCCACCCCCAGACCCAGCCCGGCCCGCCCGCCATGGGGGCGCGTTACCGGACCTGGGCTCGGCTCCCGCCGCCATGCGCGCCGCCGCTCCGCGCACGCGCGCCCGCCCTGCTTCCCGCCCTCCCTCAGCGCGGGGCGGGGCGGGGGCGCGCGCGGCGTGTCGGGAGCGCGCGGGCGCTGCGCGGTCCCGCGACCGCGTGGGGGGGGGAGAGAGGGGGCTCGTCACGACACGTGGTCGGCCCCGGCCACAGCGACAGCAGCGACAGCAGCAGCGATGGCGCAGCTCACGGCGCGGTTCCGCACCGAGAACCGCAGGTGAGGGTCCGCCCCCCGCGGGCCGGGGGCGCGCTCGGGGCGCGGGTGACGCGGAGGCGATAACAGCGCGCTGTGCCCGCAGGTTCGCCGTGGAGGATGTGCCCTTCTCCGTGCCCGCGGCCTCCGAGACCACCGACCTCAGCCAGCTCATTAACAAGCTGCTGGCGGCGGCGCACGGTGGGTCCGGGGGGAGGCCGGGCCCGGCCTGGCTGCCCCCACAGCCCGCGGGGACCGGGTGGGAGAGCAGGCCCGGGGGATGCTCCAGGGCCGGGGTAGCGCCTGCCCGGAGCCACCCGCCAGGCTGCCACATGGGAGCGGAAGCGCTGCCTAAAACCGGGCACAAGGACTAATGAAACCGAAGAGTTGGGTTAATGAAAGCCTTTGAGGAAAGCTCAGCCATTCTGTCAGTGCAGGCCGAAATGGGCCTGACTGACTTCAAAGATTTTCTGTGAAAGACACAGAATTCTGTGTACACAATCTTGTTGAAAAAACACGTTTTTCATAAGAAACCGGACCAATGGTATCTTACTTTACTTCTTGAGACTTCTGCAAGTTGCTTTTAACCCATGAAATTGCGAACACTTGATTGGACAACTAATGCACAGTGAGTGGTTCTGCCAAAATGCAGGGCCTTTGTCAACTGTGCCATTACAAAGGGACAAATATGAACCAAAAATTGTTAGGATTTTCCTGTTGGTGCCACAAATACAGGGCTCTAGCTGGTGTAACAAGGATGTGGACTGGCAGTCTGAGATCCATACAGAACAGTAGGAAGCACCACTGGGGGCTCATTACCCATAGGTAGCTACAGAGAAAATACATTGAGACAAACTTTAACTCTGAATGCCAACAGCAAATTTTCCTTCCTCTTAACTGAAATAATCCAGTGGGATTCCTGGGCTGCCACTGGTTTGGGGGGAGGGTGGGGGTGTTTAGTTGGTTGATTTTGTTCTTTTTTTTTTAACCTCTTCTTGGCTTTATTCTTCTGTACCAACCACAAAATGATGCTATTCTTGATGGTGTCAAATAAACAATGACAACTAAACATGGGTTTTTCCTAATTTATTTTAGAGGATCACAAATATGTGGAATTTGACTTCCTTATCAATGGCCAGTTCTTGCGAATGCCACTGGTCACACACATGGAAACAGAGAATATCTCCACAGTAAGTCATAATCAATTTCCCCCCTTCTTGGGCATCAGAACAGACTTGGCCAGTTTACTTCAACCTGCTTTAATCTGTCATCCTGACTAGGTAGATCTCCTTGCTCCGTTTTATTTATTTTCTGACTTGCCCAGGAAAATTCCATATATTTTTAAAACCTTTCTGAACTGCAAAATGATTAGAGACTGTGGGACTGAGCAGTGCAAGGAACATCATTATCCAGTGTGTTGTCTGTATACAGTCCAGAGGGAAAATTCTTGTCTTATTCAGTTCATCATTAGTATGTTTTTGTCTCTTACTTTGGGGTATAATGGGGGAGGTTAATATTCTAGAAAATGTTGTAAAGTGTTTTAGACACCAGTTTTGTGTGGGTAAATACAGAAGAAGAGGAATTTGAGTGAAGTTACTTGCTTTTGGTTCCAGCTTGCTATTAATAGTAATTTGATAAAAATGTGGAAAGCAATATATAATTCACATTTTCTTTCTAAAGACTTCACTTCCACTAATTTGACAAAGGACTTGGATACACCAAGATCTTTATAGACTTGTGTATATATATATATATATATCACAGTACAGTTAAATTTTATTGTGATTCATTAAAAAACCAAAACTAAATAAGTGTTTTGTCTGTGAGCTCAGGAAGAAGTGGTGGAAATAGAGTATGTGGAGAAATACATGGCCCCTCAGCCAGAAGAATGCATCCTCCATGATGACTGGATCAGTTCTGTTCAAGCCACTGAAGAATGGTACCACTCAGCTAATTTTGCTTATTCCTGTTCCTCCATGGTGTTAAATGGAGTGGTATTCACCCTTTAATAATCTGTTGGGTGGGGGGTTTGCCCCTTCTTGCTCTGTTTCTATTTTTTTTAACCTGGCAAGGCTATCAGCTCCTTGCTTTTGTGAACAGTTCACTGACAGTGATTATAATCTAAGTAGAAAACAGCTAACAAACAAACAAACGAAACTGTTTACTATCCTTTCTCTTGGAGGACAGTGGGATTTCCTCATCTCTGTTGCTTAAACCCTTGACTTCCAATGTGGCACTCATTAGCAACAAATAGAATAGTGTACCTTTATGCAGAGCTTTTATTTTAAAAAAGCCAAACAGCCATAATTGTCTTTTTCTGCTGTGTTTTCACATGAATTTTCCAAACAACCGGGTGATGTAATGGTTTGAAAATGCTTTGAGAACCTCTAGTAACATACTACAAACAACAAATAAAATTTTAAATTATATAAATATATAAGTTATTTTAAGTTTTACCTACCAGAACACGCAGTACTCTCAGTGCTTTTCTTTTTGGCCTCCCACTTGCAGGCTTTAGCAAAGTTTTGCTCTGTAACAAAAAAATTTTTTTACTTTTTCAAGCTATTTCTTTTTAAACCAGTTATTATGCTAATATTTTTCTAAGTTTCTGGTTAAGGCTTTTTTTTTTTCATAAAAACAATGTTGATGTCCAAGCCAGTGATGTTTCACACTCTGTGCCCTGCAGGATATTAACTGGCTGCTATGATCAGACTGCACGAGTCTGGTCTGTGGAAGGGAAACCTGTCGTGACAATAGCTGGGCACACAGAAGTGGTGAAGGATGTGGCGTGGGTGAAACAAGGTCAGTGTGTGTATTAGGGGAGTAGTAATAGTTTGATTTATTGGGGTAGAAATGTCAGCGTTCTTCAACTGTGAATGTTTAATTATCTAAATGCTGTAATTATTTCAGTCTGTCAGTGATGTTAGAAATGAAGTCGTGGTGTGGGTAAACCAGTCCTTTAACAGTAATGAATATAGTTACTTTAACAGGTACCTTTCTATCCACTTTGCAGTCTTCATTAGCAAATACTGCTGTATATATTAATTATATTAGTTGTACTTGTAGGGTAACATGGTGTAAACTGAAATAAGTATGAATTTCTATCCATCTGTTATTTCTTCTGTGATTAGAATAATTATAAAGACTTTGGAAGGCTGAGTTAGGTGTGAGCATAACTTTTTTCTTCCTCAGACAGTTTATCATGCCTGTTACTCAGTGCTTCTATGGACCAAACTGTCCTGCTGTGGGAGTGGAATGTGGAGAAGAACAAAGTGAAAGCCCTTCACTGCTGCAGGGGACATGCTGGGAGTGTAGAATCCATAGCTGTGGATTGTACAAAAACCAAAGTGAGTGACTTCAGGAAAGAAACCTTGGGTTTTTGGAATGTTAGCAGCCTGTATCTCAAAAATCATCTTTTTGTCTTAGCATGTTTTGAGGACTGACATGTCTTAGCAGGTACTTAGCATGTTTTTAGGACTGACACACTGATAAGTTCCCAATCTTGTTATAAATAGAGGTTATTGAGAATTAGGAATGTTACATCAATGCTAAGTCATAGAATCATTTAGGTTGGAAAACAAGTTAAATGTTTATTTAAAAGTATATTTTACTTAAAATGCATGTGAATTTTGTGTTATAATGAACTATTTTCAAATTTCACCTAATTTTTCACAGTGGTTTTAGTGGGGGAAAAAAATTCCAGAATGGTACTTGGAAAAAGCAGATGGTAAAGGATTTCTTTCCCCTCATGCAGGAATTCAACAGTTATGAGCAGTCACACCAAGGGTGGAGTCATTGCTCCCAGCTTGACAAAGTATCACACAGGTTAAAGTAAAACCTTTTGGTGCTGAACGAAATAGATATTTAGTAAATATTTTTCCTACAAAGGAAGGAAAAAGAATAATTTTATTTATGCCTAACATTTTTATGGGGTTTTTTTGGTGGTTTTTTTTAGGAGCCCAGCACTGTTCTTCATGTGTTAACCCACTGGTTAATTTTTCAAACAGGTGTGTCTTACAAGGTTTGTCTGGATCAACTTTTAACAAACTGTTTCTGTTCATGCAGTTCTGCAGTGGATCCTGGGATAAGATGTTAAAGATCTGGTCTGCAGGTAAGATGTAAGCTTGGAAGGCTGTACATCACTAGATTAAGTTATTGGTTTGGTTAATTACACAGTTCCAGATGTGGTTATCCACTTGCGTGATGTTTGTAGGCACTATAAATATGGGGGTTTCCTTAATTACTGACATGGAGATGGAATTTAAAAACCTCTGGCTCATGTCTGCCTGTCTCCTGTCCCAGTACCTACAGATGAAGAGGATGAAATGGAAGAGGCAGCCAACAGACCACGGAAGAAGCAGAAAACTGAACAGCTGGGACTAACAAGGGTAAGATGAGCTCCAGGTTTGCCCAGGATTTTTCTTTAGAAGTGTGGCCACACAAAATTTCTCATTGTTACAAATGACTGTACAGAAACTTCTGCTGGTATGTTTCAGGCTGGTCAGACACATGTTTATGTGTTGAAAGAAGAGATTTTTTTTTTTTGATGATACTCAATCAAATCTGTCACCATTGAATTGCAGACTCCCCTGGCAACCCTCTCTGGACACACAGAAGCTGTGTCCTCTGTGCTGTGGTCGGATGCTGAAGAAATTTGCAGTGCATCGTGGGACCACACCATTAAAATCTGGGATGCTGAGACTGGAGATCTCAAATCTACTCTGGTGAGATCATTATCCTCTCTCTACACGTTCAGCTGAAGCCCAGCTCAGAGAAAAGGAAGTTGTACAAAACAGTAGCTCCTCTCTTAGAAGTACTGTTTTCTTTTCTGACAGACAGGAAACAAAGTGTTTAATTCTGTCTCCTTCTCACCGCTGTGTCGCCGTCTGGCATCAGGGAGCACTGACAGACATATTAGACTATGGGATCCTCGCAGTAAAGGTGAGCTAAAAACATGCATGGCCTCAAAGTTGTTGTTCAAAATCAGCACCTTCCCAGCTGGGAGATATCTCACAAACTGTTTTCTGGTCCCTCTGCTTGAAACCAGTCTTCAGGGCTTTTATTAAAAACAAAGATCTGTTTTCTGTAATCTGATGCAAAACTTCTTTTGATTTCTTATATAGTAGTTTAGAAACCTAACTAAGCTTAGGATTTCCATTTTTTTCCTTTAAACTTAGTAATGTTCAACTGTGCAGTCACAGGACTGAACCGTTTCAAGTTTTTTGTAACGTTCACACCTTGTTGGTTGGTTGCTGTTGGGTTTTTTTTCTTCCCCAGAACTTGATTTATATTTTTGTTTGCTTTCTTTAAAGTTCACTTAGATTTTGTAAGCTAGAATTACTGGTGGGACAAACACTTAACTTGAACACAATTAAGTTGCTGACTGCTTTTCTCACTGTTTCCAGTTGGCATCTGCTGATGTCTGGGGTTTGTTTCCTCTTTTTCTGTCCAGATGGCTCCTTGGTTCTCCTGTCTCTGACTTCCCACACAGGCTGGGTGACCTGTGTGAAGTGGTCACCTACCCATGAGCATCAGCTGATCTCAGGTTCTCTGGACAACATTGTGAAGCTTTGGGACACAAGGAGGTAAAAGAAACCTGCATTCTGTTGCTGTTCAAAGGCATGTAAAGTTGCAGGGTGAGTTACCCTCATGAAATAGCAAAAGCAGTCAGAGACACTCATAAGAAACTCCTGTGGCATCTGTGAAACTCCTCTAGGCTCTGGGAGTCAAGCATGGAATGAAAGGGAGAAAAATACTTGTCTGGTGGGGAGTCTGTGGCTTAACATCTGAGAGGCTGCCTGGTGTTCCAGCATGGGACTTGCCTGGCAGTAACAGCAGCATTTGGGGACATGGAAAAGGCAGCAACCATAACATTGCTATTGAGATGAGGAACAGCAGGTGGGCTGCTCACCACTGTTCTGTTTTAAGGACCAAAATACATTCTCTTTCTAAGGGAAGAGCCTAACAGTGTGAAGTTTCACTTGACATGCTTTTCAGACCTTTTGTTCCAAACTTCCAAGCAGTGAAATGGTTTGCATTTAGAAGACATAAATGGCTTTTCTGGAAAACACACAGTTGAGCAGCATCCACACATGGAAGGAAGCAACTATGTAATAAACTGTTCCTAAAAACTGATTAAATACCAGAATCAAGATAGTTTGCAAGCAGATGAAAAATGTTGCTCTTTGGAGATGTAGGAGAGGGTAATACTAATGTGATCAGCTCTGGAGAAAGCAGAGGAAACAGCACAGATGGTAGATATCAGTACTCTCTCAAAGTATTTATAACTGCTTGACCACATCTGTTTAATAGCTTTGTGATAGTATTCTTCCAGGACCAATTCTGTTTTCTAGGATTGCTCACATAACTTCAAACATGTGACTGTAAATACCTGGTTTTTACTAGTTGCAAAGCTCCTCTGTATGACTTGGCTGCTCATGAAGACAAGGTTTTCTGTGTGGACTGGACAGAAGCAGGGGTAAGAATCTGCACAGCAAGTTTCTCAATTTTATATGCATAGGGGATAGGAAGAGGGCCAAAAGCAGTCATGGACTGTTTTTTCCTTTATGCTTAAAGATAGAAGAGAACAGGAAGTTTGAGTTGTGCTGTGGTTGTAACAGGGTGTTACTGTCACAAGCACTGCAGCGTGTCCCTCCCTCCTGTGCCAAGGAGCAGAGTGGGAGCTGAAGCTCTGAGACATTAACTGAGTGTTATCCTGATACTCCAAACAAGGAGAGACAGGAGAACAGCACTGCACCTCACTGAGAAAATACATGTTCCGGGGTACCATGTTCTGCCATTGAGACTAAAGTGGCAGCTGGGACATGGCAGTACATGTAGAAGGGGGAAATGATATCATTTTCTATAGCAAACTTTGCTGCTGCCGTAGTAGCACGAACATGCTTAAAATTACCAAAAAACCCCTACTTTGCTGATGTTCCAAGATTCTCAGTGTGGCTCCTGTTGTCAGTAAAAGCCAGGAAAAACTTTAGCAACTTTCCTTCCAATTTTAAGAGGAGGGCAAGAGAAAAAGTTGCTTCTGCACTTTGATTCTGGGTTTCAGTCATGCATTAGCAGTTCATTATTCATTACTTCTTTTTATGTCTTCAGAGAAAAGAAAAATTGAGTCCTCAACTTCTGTGTACTTATTTGTTTAGTTCTGATATTAATCACAGTTTTCTTCTCTCATCAGTTGTTACTGAGTGGAGGTGCAGACAACAAACTGTATTGCTACAGATACCCAGCTACAACCTCTGAGGTTGGGGCATGAAGATCAACAGACACAAGACTTTTTTTTACAAAAAGGAGTTTTGCAGCAGTTGCTCTCTGTTAACATCCCTACACAATCAACATCTGAAGAAAGGAGGAGTTTGTTGCTCAGAGAGCTGTTCCTGTTTTGTATTGGTAACCTATATCCATATTTGTCACAGAAAAATAGCAAAAACCAAATAGGACTTGTGAAACAAAGGAAGGGGCATTTCCTCCCTTTTTGATGGCTTTGAATTAACATCTTTTAAATTACTATTTGTAACAGGAAGTAAACTGTTGCTGATACAGAAAAACTACTCACTGACTAAATTATTTTTTGATTTACCTGTTTTCCCTTGGAAGAAAAAAATAAAGATTTTTATCAACAGTTCATTGGTTTAGTGCATCATTTCAGGTAAAAATCAGATTTCAGCCCTTCTCCCAACATGGCTGTTGGCAGTTCTTATGATCAAGCCCTTAATTGATAAACCCAGGCTTTTTTCTAGGATGAAGATTTGCTATGTTTGCAGTGCAAGGGGCTTGATATAAAGGAACTTGAGAGATGTGCTGGCAGATGAAATATTCAATTTTTTGTAGCTCATAAATTAGGGCTGTAGATGATAGGAATGTGCCTGCCTTGTGCCACAGTACAGGTTGATTTGCAGTACAACTAATGTGGCATCTAAAAAGCAACAGGTGGATAGAAACAAGTGGAACATCACATAGAGGGCAGAAGAATAAGTAATTTGTTCCTAGAAAGAAGGGATACAAGAAGTTGCAATAGGTTTTAGCTTGATAGAGGATAAGTACTATCCAAACATGCTCTATTTCTCTGCTGGTTCTTTTGCTTTTGGTTCAGCATTAAAATGGAAAAGCTGTTGCTGCAGCTTGTTGGGTGCCATATATGTGATGTTAAACCAGCACAGAGTTTAACAATGTGGAATCCAAACTTGAAAATCCTTACTAACGTCTTGGCTTTCAGTAAATGTAAGACCTGTACAGAACAACCAAGTCAAACACATAAATTGTAAGGTTCATTTTCTTAAAGAGTGAAAGCTCTGTCCTTCAGTTTTACAATGAAGACAAGTAAGGAGTTTTAAGAAATACCAAAATAGTAAAACTGTGGTGAAATGGCAAGGGTGAAATACTGCAACTAACAGAGTATTAGCAAATGCTGCTTACAAGGAATTAGGGCCTTGTCCTCATCTATTATCCATGTGCATGTTCTTAGTATGTGTTTGTTCTTTCTAAGGCAATACATGCTATTCATACATTAATAGAGCAGCTAATCATATTTTAAATTCTTTAAACTCGATTCCTTTAAAATATTGCTTTTATTTACCCCACAAACTGGAACTTGGAAATAAGTGCTGAATAGCTATTTTGTTTTGTGACCTTAGCAAAAATTAAGCATCTTTTGAGCAGGAACAGGCAGCACTCTCTTGTCCTCACTGTTTCACATGCACACTTGTGGATATGCCAGTGCATTCTGGTATTCAGCCTGCTGTTCATAAAAGTTTAAAAAATCTCTAATAATTTTTTAGTACTAAACCAGAAAAGAGTAATATCCTCCCTAGGTAATCCTTAATACAGTACACCTCACTTTTGGAGGTCTTAACCAAGTGAAGTTTGGAGATGCTTTCAGTGGAAAGCAAGAAAGTGAGGGAAGTTTGGAAACTAGTTAGTTTCATTTCTCGTCAAGATTCCCAGTGACAATTTCATTAAAAGTCTTGAGCTATTTTGTGTATCATGTTTATTATACTCCTTCCAGTTTTTCTTTCAGATAAATTATACCTGGCATGGTTTCTGGAATTACTATGGCATTTTACACAGAGCTGGGGAACACCTCCAGCCAGTTAAGTAGGTGATACAAATAAATGGGTTCCTCTTACATGCATATGTCTAAAGACTCATAAAGGCAAGGTAGGTGACCTTAATATGCTTTTCCTGCCTTCTCAGAAAGATTTACAAAATATCAGCTTAGCTTAGAAAGATTAATATTAATTTAGACCTCAGAAAGCCCAGCTGGCATTAGCTGTTTCAAACATTAAATCTGTTAGATCTACTACAGTTGTCACCTGTGTTAAATACACAGAATGTACCTAGAAAGATGGTTTTGATGGACCACCGTTAGAAACAGGAGCATTTTTACACCCTCCTCTTGTTTGGAAAAATACTATGGCAGACAAAGAAGCAACTAAATAAACCATATCAACATGAAGTGATACCACCATAAGTAGGATATATTTTTTTAATCCATCTGTATTACCACTGTCCATAAATTATCCTAAAACCTACTAAAATACTTTTTAGATTTAGCTCACTGGAAGTTCTAAGGATAATTTGTAATCTTAATTAAACTGTTTTAATAAGACATTTCTCTTCCATGCACTTCTTTAATTTAAAATAATGATGTGAAATTACAATGTCCAGCATGAGGTGATTTTAAAACTGCAAAAGAACTGAGTAAAAAAAACCGATTAGTAATCCAGAATCAATGTGCAGATTGTGATTCTACTCACAAAAATATCTTTTTCCTCCCCTAAAAGCCATGTCTGCCTATTCCTAGTGCCCTGCTAGCACAATATAGAACAGTAAAGAAGTTTTCTGTGTAACTCCTAGTTTGCCTTAAACATAGAAGGGAATAAAGGCAATGGTCAATTACTGCAACTTGACCTATTTTTTTAATTGATGGGAGGTTGGGGTAGGTTTGTTCATGAGGGGCTGTACAATACACACATTTTCATTCTACCCTGAGCCCTGGCATGAACTGTTCACTTTACTAGCACATGTGAGCTGCCTCTAAAAATACAGTTTGCAAACCCCACTATGGCTTAAGACATCCATCAAAAGCATTACCTGCTTGGTCCTTGGTTTAATGTCACACTTGCATTTTCCTGTTCATTTGTGTGCTTTTTTCCCAGCTGGTTCTTTAAACTTTCTTCTTGATTTGAGACTTCCATCTCTGCTTCTGGACAGTTGCCACCCGTTCCCCACAGCCAGCCCTGGCAGGGCACTGCTTCCTCTCTCTTGTTGGCATTTGGTTTACTTTTTAATCTTAGTCTTCTC
>JAWWEV010000172.1:26858645-26908443 GCA_035583235.1 Hafferia zeledoni
CCCACAGCCAGCCCTGGCAGGGCACTGCTTCCTCTCTCTTGTTGGCATTTGGTTTACTTTTTAATCTTAGTCTTCTCTCAAGTAGGAGACTGAACTAAAAACAAGGGGAGGGGGAAGGAAACTGCACACTTTCCAGTGACCTGAAGAAGTGTGTGGATAATGCCCTGCACTGTGGAACCACCCACAAGATCAGCACCTTCTCCATGATAGGGGAATCCCCACCAGGGAAGGGACATGAGCTCCCCCACAGTGAGATCTCCAGCCAGCGCTGCTCTGCCTGCTCCTCTCAACACACAGCCCATAACCTGGGGGGTGAGGATTTTCCTCAAGGAAAATAAACTTACTGGGATTCAATTACCTGTGTATAGGCTGATAGATTTCCAGTATAAACTCAACATACTCCTCTAGCTTTTAGCACACATGCCTCAGGAAATAAATCTAACCACATAAGCTTGAAGTGACTTCTACAATTTAAACCAAAATATTTCACAGAGATTGGAAGGAAAAACTTACGTTTTAATGAGAACTCCTGAGATATGAGATTTTCTCCTGCATTTGCTGATATTTCTGCAACAGAAAGCACTAAATGGACACATACATAGGCTCCCCAAAGGAATTATACATACTTTTACTCTCAAGTGGATTTAAATCTTGTTAATTATCAACTTGTTACTTAAATGTGGATATAACTTGAAGAATTTCAGAATTTTTACAGTATTTCTCATCACTGAATTAATGGAGGGTTATTTCCAAGATTGTGTGATTCTAAACATGCTTCTTTAAAACAAACCAACCAACCAACCCTCCCCCAAACAACAACAAACAAACAAAAACCCCAAAGTGGTAGAAGAGATTTAGGCAGATCTGTTCCACGATCTCAGTGAAATTTCAGCATGTGCTCTTTTCTCCTGCTGTGGGAAAGACAAAAGGTTTTATCAGATTAAAACTTCATGTAAACTGGGTCAACACACTTGATTTCAGATTTCTGCTCTCTCAGAACGGGGCTGGCCCTCACATAGCCTAGTCCAGGGGTAAATGCAGTTTATGGATCACCTCCCTGTTTCATTAAATGCTATTATTTGATTTATTGTATCTTTTTGTTTCCTTGTTGGGAAGAAGAAAAAAAAAAAAGGTAGTCCCCTGTGGTGGGATTAGCTGTTGTCTGAGTTTTCCTGAATGTGCTTTAAGAAAGCCTGATGGTGGCAGGTTGTCCCCACTGCACCCCTGTGTGACAGCTCCGTGGCTGGGGGACACGGCTTTGGGGGGAGCAGGCCTGAAATCCTGTTCTGACAGAACTACAACCTGCCCTTGATCCACACACACAGAGCGCCTGTTCCGCTGGTTTGCCCCAACACCAGCACCAGCTTCAACTGCCCTGCAGCTGCATCCTGCTCATCCAGCTCCAGGGAGGGAAGCAGGAGCCCACTGTGAGCTGCACACACTGTTATTGGCTAACAACAAGTTGTAGCACCTCATGTTGTGGTTTATACACCAAAAAAAAGCCCAATCGAGTTTGAATCACCAATTTTGTTTGATGTAAGCACATTGGCAGAGGTCTGAAATTACAGGCAAAACTTGGGTTGAAATTAATTGTCCTGGAAAACTATATAAATTGTGCTGTAAATTGCATGAGATGAGTGGCTTTTCAGCTGCCAGTGAGAAGCTGGCTGAGTCTGGGCTAGCCAAGACAGCTGCTCAGTCAGCATGAGTCTGTCAAGCCATCCAAATCAAGACATGAGCTGCATGGAATGTTGAAAATGTAACTCAAACCACAAAAATGTAAATTTATGCATCAATTACAATATTCAAAACTTCAAAATGTCAATTTGCATGCATTTGCAATTTATTCCATTGGAAAACTAGTAGCCTGTGACCAACAGGGGATCTCAGTATGAGTTCAAAATACCATACAACTAAATAAACATTGCAACTCTGTGATTGCTACTGAGACTTTCAGCCTATAATGTGTAATTTAAGCAAAGAAATTTCTTTCACTGTTTGAAACCATCTCTGAAGCCAAATCAGAATTCTTAAAATCACTGTATGGAGAAACATGATATGCCAATTATAGGAAAACATCCCAATAATCTAGATTGTTTATCCAAAAGATACAGTTCTTATTGAATATAGTCTATAAATTTAGAATAGGGAAGTTCTGATCCTCAGTCAGACCACAGCTGCTCTACACAGCTTGTGAAAGAGCTGAAATCACTTGGAGGAGCCTTCAGGAAATGCTCACTGGATTCATTCCTCTCCTTTAACTCTCCCTCTATCCCAGTTCTTGAAAAGCATCCAGGTTTGTTGCACCCACCTGCACACACAGAGCTGCCTCCTGGACTTCTGCACACAAGAGAGGTCAAAAAACAAGCAAAGGCAAAACACAGAATGACTTTCTGACAAAATACAGAATAAATATTGGAAATTGAAACAAATCCACCAAAGAATGATGATGCATATGCAGCAACATCTGAGGCAGAGCTCAGTGCCAAGTTAAAGATAAACCTAAGGATTATAAGCAGAGTCAATATGAACTGATATGTAGAATTTGAATATATGGAAAGAGGATAATTTTCCCTGCCACTGACAAGCACTAGTTACTTTCAACAGGGCAGTCTCAGTGACATGCATCATTTGAGAAGCCCAAAATCTAGTGTTAGTAATACATTATTGTTTACTGAAGCTATTCAGCACCAGAGGGGAGGACTTCCTTAAATTATTCTCCAGTCTGAGTGGTGTCACCACATCTGTGCACACACTCCTGCCCAAACTCACCATTTGGTGGAATAACTCAGCAGGCTGGAGTTTACTGCAGTGTCCCAAGTGTTGCCCAGCCCCTGGAGCCAGGATTCTTGGAGGATTCTTTGTTATGTGGCACTTGTTTGGGGATCAGGAGGATGACACCACCACCCTCTCCTTTTTTTGAAGTACTTGCAGCATTGAAGGCTACTGGGTGACAAATTCCTCTGTGGTTCCAAGCCTGAAGGCACAGAGCTCATCACACAGTGGATGTGGACACACAGAGCCATCTGCTCAAAACAGGGACTTTGATCCAACGTCTGAAAGGTGTGGAGTGGGTGTGCATCAGAGGGAAGTGTTGTTCATGCTATAATGGTTGGTGTTCACAACAAGTATCTGTTTGCTAATGTCCCCTGTCAAAGACAGTGATTTGTTTTCTAATTTAAAGAGCACAAACTTCCATTTCTCTCCTATTCTTTCCCTCTCAGGTTTTGCATCAACTTTAGTCTGAATCTGGGAAGAGTCATGTAAATTTGAAAGGACTTTTTCATCTTAAAAAACAAACCAAAACAAAAAACCCCACAAACAAAACACTGTCACAATTTGACAGAATTTCCCACAGTTCCATCAGGACCTAAATTTATGTGCTTTTAAGATCAGAATGATCTTTGACTCTTGCATTCTTAATTTCAGATGAGAGATCTTACCTTTCAGCAGATCTTGCGTTGGTAGTTTGTTATTTTGATGGACTCTGAGCATAGGATGAGGTGTTGGAATTCACTGGCAGTAGCTTTTTAATACTTGGAGTAGGGATCAAGAACCATTCTTGGTGTTACACAAAAGATAGTTTCCATCTTCCACCAACATGCAAATGGTCCTCTTGATACATTTAAAAGAATCATAGACTTAACAAATATAATGTCTTGCCTTTAGGCTTAAGAGTACCCTCAATGGGTAGTCTCTGTTGCTTCTCAGAAAACAGGACTTATCTCCTGAAGTTACACTACTAAACAAAATGTTTTCCAGATCTAAACAACCCAAATTCAAACAGGCCCTGGTTTCAGTTGCACTGCTGTAATTCTAGAGCCCATCAGTTAAGACAGTGAAGCCTATCAGAATCAAAGGACTTAGCACAGATTTACAGAGGGGCTCACATGCAGCCTTATCTGCACATAATTCACAAAAATTACACCTTATATCTTCATGTAGCTGAAAATTGAGTGAGAACCAGCTTCCAAAAATCAAATAGTCCATATCAGCAAAGTCTTTTCTAAAAGGAAATAAATAAGATTTGTCTTCATAGTAACTAAGCTTTGGACAGAACAGTGAGGGGGAGGAGATGATGTTTTTTCTCCCCTTCTAATCCAATCTATTTAAACAGAGGAATCAAAACAACAGATGTTTAGTATGATACTGGCGCCACAGAATCCAGCATGAACTCACCAAAGATGAGAAGATGAAGGGACTGCAGTTTCCCTGTTTCAGTTTTACCAGTCTCTAGTTTTCTGCAATTTAAATGTGCAAGCCCAGATTGTCAAGTTAAAAACAAGACATCACTTTTGCAAGGAGAGCAGTTTCAATCTATGCACTATCCCACCTTGCACCATTCTGAATCTCTGCAATACCTATAGTATTGCTTGCTAGATGCAAACAGAGCATTGTGAGGTGGAAAATTTTATCTGAGCAGATCAGTCTTGAGAATAATAATATTAGACTACACATCAGAGAATTCTGTTTTAATGAAAAACTCTCCTTTTAAGGTTTTCTCAGCCTGCTGCAGAATAGTCCAGCAACTGAAAAATATTTTTACTTGGGTTGTCTGAGTTGTGTCTTTCATATCTTATCAGACACATTTGAAGGCAATAATTTTGCTTGGTGGGCTCAATTGCTGCTTTTGCCATTTTCTACCAGTCTTCTGTATTTTTTCTAGTTTATGATACAAGAGTTTGTAGGGCTGCTACTGCAAAAAGTTACAGAGAAACACGAGCTTTTTTCATGTCCCTCTCCAGCAGTATCTTCTTGCCATTTACTCTCCTTATTTTGCCACCCACTCCTTGTTCTATAAAGAAAGTATCTAGTTTCTTATTCCTTACAGGAGTATCAAGATCAAGAAGGTAAAAGTCTTCCTCCCTTCCAATATATCAGGTTTTGACCTTGAGGCTGACATGTCCCATGGGGTATGGCAGACACTCTGGGTGCCCAATGCATTGCCACTGTATTTCTGTACCCACACACCTCACTAACCACACTGTGCCACCAGGGCCATTACAGCAGGGACTATTTGCCCTTGGCACACCCTTTTGTCATTCATATTTACTCCACAAGTGTCTCTGTTAGGTTTCCCCACCTTCAGAGGAACCACTGAGCACCTGAAGAACAGGGGTAAGTGGGAAGGAAGCACAGCCCTGTTTGCTGAGGTGGCTCCTGCACTAAGAGCAGGCTCTGGGAAGAACTTTCCCCACAGTCTCCAAGCACAGTCAGATGTCTGCACTCCTGTAGCTTGAGCCCCACCTGTTCTCCAGGGGCTAATCCTCCATGTCTGTGGTCCTGATTACTCCTGATGAAAGGCACAAGTAACTTGCACTACCACCACTCTTCTGTGTGCGAGTTTTGTCTTGATTGCATTTCATAAACTAAAAGCAGCACTCAGCACTTGCCAGTGGTTGAGTTTGACTCGTTTCAAACAAATGCCAAGTGCTCATGTGGAGCTGAACCCCAGGTTAGTCTGACTGTGACTCTGCCTGCACTGCTGCCCAGTGAAATGCTGTACTGAAACACCTCAGCAGAAATGCACTGATGACTTCTAAAAAAGAATTTTGTCCAACTTGACTTGCTGCTTCTGTTCTTTCTGTTACTGGGAAGTTTGATTCCTGTGAGATAAAAGAATGCTGTTATGTACTACATTTTATATTTTTGCATTCATATTGCTTATTTATATGCTTATATAATGTAATGTTTTAACTGATTCTGTCCACAAAACAATGATTTCTTTCTAAACTGATTTTTGTTGTTGTTCCGTTCAAATAGCCTGCACAGATATCAGTGGAATATTCAGAGGGACTTAATGGTACCACCATTTGCAGTAAGAAGCTTATCCTGGTTTGAGGTTCTTCCTTTTCTCTTTCTTTTCAGCACTCTTATTATTTTTAAAAAATACTGAATATGTAACATAATACATCTCTCTCTAGGTATATAATTTAATATATATTTATATAGTATATAACATCAGGATACATTAATACATTTATGGTCTCCTGAGGCAGCCACTGCTTTGGACTGACCAGAGAGAAATCAGGTTTGAGATTTCATGACAAAAATACATTAACGCTGCATTTTCACAACTAGAAGAATATAAAGTCCTCTCTTAAATATTCCACCTAATTAGATTTTGCAAGGCCTATTACCAAAGCTATAATTGTAATGAAGAAAGAACTTTATAACCCTTAAAAACTTCAATGACACCTTATACTAAAAAAATAATAATTATGGATTAAAAAGGATTTTATGTTTTTCCAATTAAAAATGCCTCACTTCCTCATATTTATTTTCAGCATTTTGCTTTTTTTTTGTTCTTCAGATAGTTATTAGAACTATTAGATATGTTAGAATTATTAGATATTATTAGATTTATATAGCATAGATATAGATATTTAGAATTTTTTGATATATATAAAAAATATCTATATTAATATATTTAGACATTATATCAAAACTATTTTCTAATCTTCCATAAGTCTCAAGAAAAATAAAATCCCTGGAAACATTACATCTCTGGGCATGCCTTCTTAAACCTCAGAGTTCAGTTAGAGACTTTTAAGTAGAAAACCAGCCAGATCCAATAATATGGTAAAATACACACATTCTTCTTCCTTTGCCTATATATCCCTTAGCCATTTTTATTTCCCAATACCCACCTTTTCCCCATTGTCCCACATGAGTCTGACAGGGACATTAGTGACTTGTTTCTTAATTAACTTTTCCCACAGCCACAGGTTCACCACATCAAACTGCACAGGTGGGCAAAACCTGAAGCTCTTTTTATGTACCTTTACCAGTTTGACCAATGTTCTAGTCCTGTGAACTCCAGAGTGCTCATGCTAAAAATAGTCAATACACTGGAATTGCCACACATTTTATTTTTCAATTACCACATTTTTATAGCCATATCTGAGGAAGAAAATAAGCTAGGGCTCTTATTAATGTTCCAGGCAGATCAGAATGCAAGTGAAGCTGAAAAAAGAACAGATGTCAAGGGAAAGGTTTTTCAATTTCTTTTTGTTAGTAGTCCCCATTCACTCAGTTGAATGCACTGCTGTTAATTCAATTGAAGGTACAATTGCAAGTATACAGTGCAGAGGTATTTGAAGGGACATGTCAAAAGCAAAAGTTATTTCATACTTCAAGAGAAAACCACTTTGCTAAACTCTGATGTCTGTACAGTACAAGGAGCAGGTGCTGAAGATCTGGTGATAAATGTGAGCTCTACACCTCTCTTCCCATCATCCAAGACAGCTGGAGCTCTGTGCCTGCTCTGCGTCTCTCCCACATGTCCTTCTCCTGTTCCAACTGGGCCACACAACCACCTCAGACCAACTGCTAGTCTAAGCCCATCCAGAGATACACCAAATCCAAAACTTCAGGCTGATAGACTAAGACTTGGCAAAGCCCTGTGCAGCTCTGAGGAGGGATCTCACTGCTCAAGTGTCTGGGCACCAACAGGCAACGGCACTCAGGCTGTTACTGGACATTCTCAGGCAACAGATTGAAGGTGAGCCCAGTGCAGCTGCTGGGCAGATGGACACACACCTTGCTGTCAAAACCAGAGCATTCACCCACTTGTCTACTGTGAGCTGGCAAGAGCAGAGCAGTCATCACTACTGTATAACATTTTAATTCTATTTATATTCAGAATGCTGGGAATTCCAGTTCAAGAAAGTGGGCATTCCCTAAGTTGGGCATGTGCAGTGTTCCAATGCACAGTTGCCCACGGGCCTGTTAACAGGTTCCTGTTATTGCTGTAAATACAGGGCTGCATTTTGAAACGTGCACCTCTGGTACTACATCATGGGGAACAGAATGGCAGAAAAACCACTTTATGCACCATCCTTTAGCTCAGAGTCTGTTACTGTTGAAGAAGGCAATGAGGGGCAGCCTGTGTGTGAATGCTGGAAAACATGAAGAGTAAAGTCTTAATTCTAACTATGCTGTAGTTACAATCAGCCCACTTCTCCCTAGAATATTCTGCTCACTTGGGCTCTTACATATTTTTACTATTTTTACTTCTTTTGGCCTTTGTTTCACCTTTGGCAGGAACTACCAACATTCTGCCATAAAACTACAGTATTTGATGCCCTCTGGAGCAAGTCTGTACAGAATAGAGAGAAGCCACGCTGTGGATGAAAGATGAATCCCACAAGATGTATCCTGACAACTGCAAACAAAATGGGGAATTCCAAAAAGTGAACATTCACTCACCCATACAAGTTCTGGCTGCCAACAAGTTCACCAGAATTCAAGTGGATGCAAAGACATGTCAACAGTAGTTCAAGAATGTACTAAGGTATCTACTGCATGTCATGAGTGAGCTCAGAAAACAAAACAAAACCAAAAGAATTCCCTCCACACCTGGAGAATAAACCCCTATTGTTCCCTGTATTTGTTATTAAATCAGAAGAATGTGCTCAGCACCATGCACAAGTCACCATAAGAGGAACTTTGCAAAAACTTTCCTACTCATGTAGATACTTGCCTTCCAAAAGTCTCTCCTCCATCTTCTGTCTCTGCAGCAGTTGCTCTTTTAAGTGCTTTCTCTGAGCAAACAAAGGGTGAAGGAGAACTTAGCTCTGTTTTCTGCCTGGGACACTCTCCTCCAGTGACAGTGCAAAGTGCACAGCTAAAATTCTGCAAAATAAAATGAATCAAAGTCAAAATTGCACATCATCTACTAGGATACTGTACAAGATTACCTGCATTTCAGTTGGTTTCACTTTGAGGAACAGAAGAGGTTATAATTACTATTCAGTATTTCTACACTTTCCCCCAGTAGATGGTCAGTTTCTCTGGAACAGACATGATTGCCTTATTATATAAGCACAAAAACCCCTCAGAACAAGGGAAATTTGAAGGACTGGGACAATTCTAAGTTGTCTAAAATTCATAGATCCCCCAATTAGAAACTGTTGCAGGTAGTGTATTGCACAGTAAGAGTCAAAGATTGATCTCCTTTACATCTTCCAATTTTCATAGGTTCAGATACAGATGAAATAAGGGTGGCCAAGTCTGAGTTTGAGAAGCTGAAGGGGCACCTGTCAGGAGGTGAACCTGCTCGAAGGCAGTCCCTGTCCCTGCTGTCACACTCCCTGTCCCTGCTGTCACACTCCCTGTCCCTCTCTCAGGTATCTGCCGTGTCCAGGCCCCTCCTGCTCCCCTGCCTTCCCCAGTCCCCCCCAGCTGTGTGTGCTGCCTCCCATGGCAGGGAAGCACCTGATGCTCTGTCTGGCCTGCTGGAATGACCACTCCTGAATCTTGCACAGTTTACTCACCTTTTTCAATGAGAGAGAGAGTAAATGTAACTTAAGTTTGAAAAAATTTCTTTTCAACTTAAAAAATAAAATCTGAAGAATTCTGCAAAGTCTTCTGGGAAGCAACATAAAGAAAGGCTGAGGCCTAATTCCTTGTCTTCCTCCAAGCACATAAGACATTCTGTGCTCATTTGCACTCAAATATTCCAATTATCCTTCTATCCAAAAATCACACGCACAGGTATCTGGACATGCTCCACAGTGAGTTTTCCAGTTTTAGAATATGTGAAGCTTTATAAAAAAATTTCTTAGCTTAGATTCTATTTTCCAAGATTGAGATATCTCATATACTTTTTTATTAAAGATAATTGAATAGGAAGCCAATTGTTTGAGATCTACATACTGTAGAACCAGACAGTTAAACAACAATGCAAAGAGCAGCCAGACTTAAATTTGTTCATTGAATTCTTTGCCTCCCTTAGTAACCTTTCTGGGATTCTGCTCATGTCCAAAGTCCTTGGATAGCCTGTGGACTTCCATCTGTGTCATTCTGTTGCAAGGAGGCAAATTTCTTTCATGGGAAGACAATTGCTTTCTTACAAAGTTTCAGAAATTTCTCTCATACAAAGATAATTGCTTTCTTACAAAGTTTGAGAAAAGTCAGACAGCCACTTAAACTAAACAGCTGAAATGCATTCAACACATTCAAGGCCATTCGCCAATCTATACTGAAGTGCAAAACATTTATTCTCCTTCTCCCTCATTTTTTCCTCTTTTAAACCTTTTTGGCCATATTGGATATTAAAATTCCATCTATAAAAGTATTTTTATAGAATTAAGAAAAGAAATATGATGGAATTAGTACATGGCTGTAGAGCACTGGAACTTAGAAATGGAATCTTCTTGTTAAGTGTGACCAAAACTTTGGCATATCATCATCTTCCTGAGGAAATATAAACAGTCCCAGTGTTACAAAGTATAACCAGAATTTCCATAACAGTTTCTAAACACACTATTAAAACTATTTTTACAAGCAGATACTTCAGAGAACATTATCATTACACATCTTGCACTGGAAGAATCAAATTATAGAGATGGAACAACAGGTCAATGTGTTCTTAATTCTTGAGAAAGATTTTTTTCCCTGGACACTTCAGAAGTCTCCCTAAAGCAACCCCACTGAAGAACATGGAGAGAAGAAAGATGGCATTTCCAGAAATATGAGTAAGCAACAAGCACAAAAAATAAACTGCAATCCAGAAGAATCATAAACATTCTGGATATGTTCTATTGGAAAGGAAATACCTGCTTCAAAGAATTTTTGGAGAATTAAAAAACAAAACTAAAAAAATACTAATTCCTAATCTTCTCTTTCAACTTGAAGTCTTTCATTTAACTTCTTGTTCACCTTAGTTACACTATCACAACATCTTATTTCACATTACAACAGCTTTCAATGTTCCTGCTAGGATTATGTCACCTTTGTAAATGATGACATGTTCATTACTTTATATCTACTGAATTAAAAAAAAAAAGTTACATACATTTACAGTAGTTATCTTTCCTTGATATCAGCATAAAGTCAGAGTTTTTCCGTGAAGCAGTTGGGGTTTGCTACACACAACCAGCAGGGGGGAGATACAGGTTCTCCTTCCCCATATAGGAGGCAGATCAAGATTTCAACCTAACCTGCATCACAATCACACTCCAATGCGTTTGTTCTGACTCTGTTCAGATTAACCTCATCAAATAAAATTCTGTCACAACAGAAACTGGAGCAGGTGGGACACAAATGCACAGCAGTTTTCTTTCAGGAAACTTGCAATAAAAGCTCAGCAATCAGCACACTCCCCTTAGCAGATGAAGCCACACCAGGAGCACATTGAGCAGCGTCAATTCATCCTCTCACACACATCACCAGCTGCCTGAGCCTTCTCAGGTCCCCTTTGCCTGGACCCTTCCCACCCACAGCAAGGGACTTGCTTTCAAGAGAGAATTTCATCCTCATAAAGAGAAAGAAACGTTACCACGTGTGATCAGATTCGTGTCCACGCAGGTCAGCGATACAACGTTTTGATGCAGAGAGTTCCCTCCTGGGAGTTCCCTCCTCCCACTGAGGAGGCAGAGCAGAGACAGCAGCAGCATCAGGCTCTCTGTACTACAGGAGTCTTCCAGGCCACAGCAGGCCCAGCTGAAGCAGGAGAGGACAGAGAAGCTACAGCCAAGTGAGAACTTCGCAGAAGGTGTGCCCAGACGGTTCTATTAAAATGCAGACCAAGCAGATGCAAATACTCATTCAGGGAAAGGAGAAGCAGCTTTATCCTCATGTACTTTCTTTAAATTTTTTTAAGAAAACACTTACTTTACAAGGTACCTAACCTTTTACCTGGCTAACTGACCTACAAGGAACAGGAAAGGTAAAACCTAAGTTATTAAACAGTTGAAAGACACCTAAGGTAGTTTGTCTATAGGCATGAATGCTACAGTTTAATGTCCAGGACCACAGTGATGTGTTAAAGAATGATTGCTGTGCATTTTGGGCCACCTCAACCAAAATGCCAAGCAGTTCCTCGCACACAGATGTGCAGGCCCATGGCTGACTGTCTGTCCTCTCTCCAAGTGCAGCTCCAGCTCTGCCTTTGCCTTTCAAGGGACAGCTGCCTATCAGTGCCCCCACACCAGCAATGGGGCAGTGGGGCACAGTTGGCACACAAGAGGAATTGGCTGTGGTTTGGATCCCCATTTGGGAAGAAGGCAAAGAAAACAGTTTTGTTTTTATTCAGATTTCAATAGCAGCTGTCGGAAAGCTGCTCAGCAGTTTGGAATGTCAGCAGCAGTCCCTTTGGAGCTGGATTAGAGGGAGATGGAGGCAGCCAAGAGAACTGAGCAGATAGCTGTGTAACCATGGGGGGAAACTTACTGCATATTCACAAAGAACCACATTCTCTGTCACAAACAGCTCACCCTCAAATCTTGCACGCAAGGCCTATACTAAACCTTTCCTTTAGGCTTGTCTAATCTGCTTTCACTAAATACCTGCATAAGATATGTTTTGGTACAACAACTCTAAAAATACATCTGCCAGTCTTACTGGAGGGGAAGCTACAATGTCTGCAAGCCAACAAAAATAACAATTTTTCATTCTACTCAAAGTTCAGGAAAATTATTCATGTTTGCCAAGTAAAAAAACCGACAAAACTGATGGGAACGGAAAATATTTTCATGCTGAAAGAGGATATTACAAACAATGGAGACTCAAAGTCAAATCTCTCATTATCCTTTTTAAAGGAACTTTCTGAAATACAACACCCAATTTTTGCAAGAATGATGTAAACCTTTAAACAATACTACTCCAAATACTTTGTCATCTAACTTTTATATCATTATTTCTTTAGAAATAATGATGGAGCTGACCCACCCGATGCATACATGTTTGTTTAGGAATTTATTTTGGGCTCCTGGCTTTAATTTTCAGTCCTTCTGGCAGTACTGAAAAAACTGGAAAAAAAAGCTGAAAATTTCAGGCCTACTTTTATTTCAGGAGTTACTCCAGAAGTTCAGAAGACAGAAATTCAATGAAGAAATGACATGTAGATAAGCAAGTCTGATGATTCTCAGATTTAAGCCCAGAAAATGAGTTAAGAATAATAATCATGACCAAAAAAAAAAGAAAAATTGCCTGTAACACCTGTACTCAAAATTACTTTTTGACATTTCCATTATTCCTCAGAAGAGAGGGAAGGTAGAGCAGCTTTTCCATGAGAACAACCTAAGGAGATTACCTTAGCGTTAAGGCAAATAGCAACCAGAAGTACCTGCAGAAGGACTGTCATTTTGAGGTCATTTGGCTTGTTCAGCCTGGAGAAGAGGAGCCTGAGGGGAGACCTGATCACAGTCTACAAATTCCTCATCAGTGGAAAAGGAGCAGCAGGCACTGAACTCTTCTCTGTGGGGAGCAGTGACAAGATTCAAGGAAACATCATGAAGTTAGTCAGGGAGGTTTAGGTTGGGTATCAGGAAAAGGTTTGTTCCCCAGAGGGTGGTTGGGCACTGGAAGAGGCTCCCCCAAGACTGACAGAGTTCAAGGAGCATTTGGACAATGGTCTCAGGCACACGGTGCAACTCCTGGGGAGGGTCCTGTGCTGGGCCAGCAGCTGGACTTCCATGACCCTTGTGTGTCCCTTCCAACTCAGGAAATTCTATGATTCTGTATAAACCAACTGTTTGAAAAACCCAACAGTTCTGTACTGAAACGTGGTTACATCGTTAACGTTTTCCACCAAAAGTTCTGCAAGAGGAAAGAAGGAGGGGTGTTCAACCTGCAAGACCAAGTGGCCCCATCTAAGATGCTACAAACATTTCCAAATGCTTCCCAGGCATGGGAATAACCTCCTGCAGAAGAGAGGGAAAGCCAGTGAAGGCATCAGCCACACCCAATCTCGGGATGACACAAACCAACCATGGCTTCAAAAGTTTCAACACAGCTACAGAGAGGAAACGCTTCACTCTGCCCTTGGTCCAGCAGCCAACAGGCTTGTTCTGCACCACCTGCAGAACCTGTTACTCCAAAGCAAGAAAAGATCTCTGAAGCCTCTGGACTTTCAAATGAGAACATGCACTCATTTAAGAAATGCCAATTGAAATCTAGCAGCAACCAAATGAAAACTTCATTACTTATAGAAATTAATTTTTCTTCTTGAAAGTAGGTTATGAAACAGTTATCTGAATAAGTTTACACATAAAGACATTGCATCCCACTGTCCTACTTTACACATTGCTTAGTTTGGCAGGAGAACAGGCAACCAGAAAACTGAAGGAACAGAAATAAAATCCTGTTAGATTTTAGTGACTAGAAATTGAAAGAAAAAAACGTAGTCAATTCTCAACATATCCTAATAAAATTCTGGGAATCTGGATCCCTCATGAAGTCTTGTTTCTTTCAGCATTGAAGAGACCTGTCAGCAAAGTGAAAATACTTTTTTAAGTGTTGGGTTAAGAATGTTATAATCTGAAGCTACACTCTTCAAACACGTATTTTAAAATACTCATTTGAGTTGCTTTTTCTAGACTGAAAGAAAATGAGAGTCAGAAATAGGCTTGGATTGAGTAAATTAAACTGAATTTTCTTGTAGAATTTTCAGTAAATCCACAAAAAAAAATTTCATTGTGAAATTTAGGTGTGATTGTCTCACATGTAACAAATATAAAACTAGTGCTCCTTAAATCTGTACCACTGCTTCAGCCAAAAGCACAAATAGAAACACCATCTCTAAGTCTTACAATAACAGAAGGTCTTGTAGAGCATGTTTTAAAATGTGAAATATGTAGTGTTCAGCACTGCACTAAAATCAGAAAAGGATAATAGCTGATGCAGTTAATAATATCTACTGGGGCATTATTTCCTTAAGCTGCTCAGGGGAAAGACAAAATCCAAACAACTGGAAAAGTGCTAATTTATAATAACTGAGTCACCACACTGTAGTCTGTGTCTTGTACTGAATCCAACAGCTCATATTTTACAGCATCTTTAGTTTGTAGTTGACTTCCAATTCATTACTTCCCAAAGTCACCAGCAAAAGTGATAACAAATCTGAGTTCCCAATGGAAAAATAAACCAACATGTGATCTCCAGCCCTATTGTCCCTTAAGGCTCCCACAAATTCATTTTTCTCTCTTCCAGAGGTCAACCACATTTTGCATTTCCAAGTGAATGCACTACAGCCTCAGACAGCAGCACTGCACTCTTGGCACAGGGAGAGAATTTGTTCTGTGCTTTGCATACTCTTAAGCCCCACTAGTGCCAGAAAATGTGCCAGGAAGAGAAGGGGAAAAAGTAACATAAACACTCTTATCACACAGTGTTTGACATTGGCTGTACTTGGTCTCACGTAAGGGAACTCATGCTGAGGGATGGAGAAGAGGTTTGAACAGATTGTGTTCTATACTGGATTATGAAATATTTTTTTCTGAGAAACACCAACAGTTTCTACTTCATTAAGTCCCTAATTCTAACTCATCTGTAACATAATTTAAGTTGCATTCAACTTGTGAAGCATCTCAATCTCCCACTTCACTGCATGTCCCAATCAATTCAAGTTAGGCCAGCACTTCTAGTTTTTTGAGACAAGAAAACAGTCACTATTTGTTTGCCTACAGAAATATCCTGAGGTCATTTTAAATACTTCATTATTTAAAAGTGTCTTACTGGACTTAACAAAAGCATGATCTTTTTTCCCAGCTGTTCAGAATGTGATTGAAACTTTATCAACATGGTTCAGTCTTTTTGCGGATCTGCATCTCCTTTCAAATCCAGATGCCACAGGACATTCAGCAGATGAACTGTTTGATGTTTAGCCACCTCTCCTATGGGCAAATATTTACAATATTTTATTGCAGTGGTCTTTGAAACAGACTAATTTCACTTTACTATTATAAAGTGTTTAACATCCTGCTAAAACATACACCATCATCTAGCATGACAATGGACATGTAAGTTCCAAGGAGAACAGCATTAAAGGCTCCTACTAAGAGTTTTAAGAGAAAATCCACCTCTAACACCTTGGGCTTGGGACATTTTGGAGCTGTTTGAAAGCCTATCAAGCTGGTACGGTTCAGTGCAGATAAGATTTGATTTCTGATGCATCACAGAGGGAAAAAAAGGGGTGGGAAACTAGATCTAGCTAATTATTTTTCATCCCATGGTCTTCTAAAAATAAAATCCCTGGGGTTACCAGGCAAATACGAGTTCCAGGAAAATACTCCAGGGCATACAAAGGATTCTTTTTAATTGTTTCATCTTCAAGGAAATCACATGCTTACAACTTACACCTCTGAGACAGCAAAACTGTATTTGGGACATAAAAGTGGATATGAGGATCATTTTCCAACCCTGAGGAAGCCATGACTTCATTTTTCATAGGCTCATACAATGGCTTGAGCTGGAAGGCCTTTAAAGATCAGCTGGTTCCAACACCGCTGACACCTACTAGACCAGGTTGTGCAGAGCCACATCCAGCCTGGCCTTTAACACCTCCTGGGATGGGACATCAACAACCTCTCTGGGCACTCTGAAAGCTTTGGAATTGCTCTGCTGGCTGTCTGCAATTTCACAGGACATTTTCTGGCAACAAAGGTGAGACTGAGTGCAGGCTCTGCACCTTTTCTACGGCAGTTAGAAATATGGATCCAGTACACCAAAAGTGAGGGCACTCAGGAATCTCACAGTTGGGATCTTGATATTGCCAAAGAACACACACAACACCCACCCAGGTTAGGCCGGAATGCAGCCCTTTCCTGCATTTGCCTGAGATGAGATTGGTCAATCTCTGCCTCAACTTGCAATTAACTTCTTGCAGCAAAACCAACACAAACCCTCTGTGGGTTCCAGCGAGCCCCAGGCCATGCAGAGCTCCACTGCATTTATTTAATTTGTGCAGACTTTAGCTGGTTTTGCATTGCTGATCTGTCATTTCTGACAGCACAGCAGTGGGGTTTGGAAGCTATTTCACTGGGGTCATGGCTCTAAAAAGAGATCCTCGGCACCATAGAAGGTGCTATGAAAGGAAAGGACAGACAGCAATGCAAATGAAGACACATTTGTGAAACTGTGGGTTTTGAACAGCAGCATTTGACGCTGTCCAGAGATTGCAGCTTAAGACCAAAATGAACATGTACAGTGACTTCTGAACTAAGTGGCCTGCCACTTTCTACTGTGTGGATGGATATTGGTGACTTGGGATGGCAGCTGCTACACAGCTCAGGAGAACACGGCCACCCATCCCACTCTTACAGCAAGGGCAGCCCCTGGCAGTTTTATTTTCAGAAATTTTTTGGAACTTAGCAAACAGATCCCACAAACCCGAAGGTCACCTTTATGGGCTGAAGACATGGCTTACAACTTGAACCAAGTGTCATTACAAAAAGAGCATTCTCTGTGTGAGGAAAAGGAATTGTTCCATAGAAACTGCAGGAACATGCTGCTAAATAACCTCTTAATGGGGATTGAGTATCTCCAATTCACAAAAGAGTGAGAATGTTTAAAAAAAAAAAAAACAACCCCCAAAAAACAACCCTAGACTGAACTGCTCTATTTAAACAGAAAATAGAAACAAAAATTTCATCTCAAGAGAGAAGTAACTCAATTATCTGACTGCTCAGCTTAGTCTGTGGTTTTTCCAGCTGACATTAACTATTTCCACTGCAGAAAATACAGGTAATTTTGCAAAACTGCAAATGTAAACCAAATTCTGCTGTAGCCCTTGCTCTACTCTACACAGCACTTGAATGCCTCTTGCAGCTGAGCTGTGCTTCTATGAATTCTGGATACAGTGAATAGTTTTAAGACATGATTTAAATCTTGCAAAAGCCACACAAAACGTTTGAGCCAGACCAAAGGATGTCGCCTTTTTGTTAATTTGGCCACTACAAGATGCTGTAGGTCAAGTTCTGCCCTAACTTGTGATTAACTTCAGAGATTTGGAAAGATGGAGTGCCAACAGAACAGATTCTCACCTCCTGCCTGCCTGACACACACAGCCAGAGGAATTCTGCTCACAAACTTGCAGTGGACACCTGCTGTCAGCAAACACAGAAACCTCCCTCAGAGCCACTTCCGCCACCACTGCAATCAGTGTTTGCAGTGGAACAGGGTTGCAGTGGGCAGCTACACTTCTGTAGTTGGAAAAAGCATCCACAACAAACTGTGCAGTTCCTTAATCAACAGCTTAATCACAGCAGTTACACACCCATGCTCGTAAGTGTAGGAATTAATGAACAGTGTTCTACTTTGCTTGCAGTAATTAGGTTTTAATCTACTACTGAATTTTTCCTTTACTACAAGCAATGTCACCACAATGTGAAATTGCTGTTCATCACAAACAAGTTCCTACATGAGTACAAGCATCAGTTACAGGGCCATGGCCTGGGTTATGCAAAATGGCTCTGCAAACAGACAATGCAGGAGGAGGCAAATCAGGCTTGTTTGGCAGGAGTAAGGCTTGAAAAAAGGGTGCATGCAGTGGTGATGAATCCAGCCTATTTCAGGTGTGGGAGAACATCACCCGAATTTCCTCCTCCGTCATAATTCTAAGTTAAGTCTGCACTGCACAGCACTTAATCAATACATGTCTGGCAGCTGAAAAGTGCTTCTGTTAGTGCTTTATACAGAAGACATAGTAGCATTTGAAAAGTTTCAAAGTGTGGGTGGGACAAGCATCTTATACCATTTCCAAACCCTGAGTGGAGAGCCAAGAGGAGGGAAGAAGACAACAAGAGAATATGACAAGAAGCCTTGGCTCGCAACTTCTGTACTAATTTGCTATGTAATCAGACCTAACTATAAGAAAAAACTGAGACAGCTGAAAATTCCTCCTAGCCAGTCTCCTGCCTGGTTCTCTCTCACAATTTGAAGAAACAAAACAAGCAGCTATCTAAGAGCATTTATGTCCCTCAGTTAATGAAAACAGTGAATCAGGAATCAGAAGATTGTCATTGCTTACCCCAGTTACTCTTTCAGTTCTCTTTGTCTTCATAGATTATCTTCATCAGCTTTTTACTGTGTCTGGCAGTTTACCTGTATGCAATATAAAGTGTGTAGATATTTTAAACATCAGATATATTTACAGTAAAACCATCCTCACATGCACAAACCCATGAAATCTAGTTTTGTATTCAGTGGTGAAGAAACAGTTTGATGGAGAATGTGGTCACAGCCTGTTTCATAAAGAATCAGGTCCTGTTCACCTGGAGGGAGACAGACAAACACCCACAGACAACTGAACAGGTGAAAAGGAGTAAACTGTGAGAAAGCATCAAATACAGGGAAGCCCCTTGTGTTCTGCTCCAGACTCCAACAGCTGCAGACTCTGCTTTTACATTTCAGCCAAGCAGTTTCTGAGTTGGGCACACATTGCCCCATGGACTCTGGTTGGAAATGACACTGCCGGGAACCCAACTCTGATGTCACGTTATCGGCTCAAGCTTTTCCACTGATGGAAAAGCACAAGGCAGTTCTGCTTTGAGGGGTACACACTAGTAATACATCAATTCTTCAAGATTCCTCTTGAGGAATACCTTTTCCAAGGGAACTCTATGCTCCATTCTGGAATAAAATATAGCTGACAGTGATTTTCCAGAAGGGGAATTGCTCCAAGCCTTCTAGACAAATTAAATTTAATATAAGGGCTAGCAAGAAACCCCAAGAAACTGTAATTTATCCCGTTCACCACTTCTGGTTTAAGGGAGTTCTGGCTCCAAATTCTGAGTGAAGAGAAACATGTAGAACTTGAGACTACTTCAATAGTCTAAGCCTAAGTGCCTTCCCAGTGCATTCCACTGAAAGCAGGATGAACCTACCAGCAAGAATCCAGGGCTTGTTGCTCAGTCCTGTTCTCATACCTTCACTCCCAGGGGAACACCTGCTGAATCCTGCTGTTCCCAAAACTCAGGACTTGGGGCATCTTCCGCTATTAGTGGAATTGTAGAGTGCTCAGAAACCGACCAAACCTACTGCAGATGAAGACAGGAAAAGGAGTTTTCAAGACTCTTCTGCATCAGAGGAATGAGGGTATGGAAGGATTTCCACTCTGAGGAATTTCCTCCAAAAAGGTTAAAAGTGCTTATTTTATTTGAAATAAATGCCTACTACCCTCAGGATAAATGCTGCCAGAACACAAAACCCCTCAGTACTAAAAATAAATCCAAGATTAGCCCATAACTCAAAGTGACAACTTTTTATTTTAGGCAAAAAACAAAAACAAACAAAAAAAAAAAGGCCAAAAACATTCCTCTATTGCAGTTTGTAAAATTTTCACTGTTTTCAGTAGAAACAGTTCACAAGTCAGAACGCAATATCAAATAACATTGTGCAAAATTGTACTGGCATAACTACACATAGCAAAAAGACTAGTGTAAATCAAGAATTCCATTGAAATTAGTTGAGCTGCTCCAGTTTTACAACAGTGTATATCACCTTGGAATAGGCCCTTTTTGCAGAATATCCCTGGAATTCCTCTTGCTTAAAAAAAAAAAAATCGCTTTACATGCAACAAGTAACCCATCAGTACAACATATGCAAGAACACCCCCACAAGTTATCACAGTGTAACAGAGGAAAACATATCAGCCAATTTCATACAAAGGCAAATCTAATGGCAGTTTTAAACATCCCTTGACTGCTACCCTCAAAAATTGCACATTTCAATAAATGAAATTATTTAGAATGAGGCCAAGCTGTATTCTTAACTATCAGTACACTGACAATTAGGATGGACGATGTGTTCAGAAGGGGTGTGTTTTCTCTTGTTGTTAGCTTACTAGATTTTCCAAAGAGAGTTGTTCCAAAAGAAGCTTGTGTAAGAAACGTTAAATTGCAGTGTTATCAGGCCAAGTCCCCTTCTGCTATTCAGACAGACCTGCCAACAGTACAGAAGTCTCTGTAGTCAAATACAAATCCCAATGTAGAACTATTACACACAGACTATTCCTTCCGTATTTACTGATGACATGCAACGAAATCGAGCAAGCAGTAACAGGACTCCATTTACATTTGGAGCATTCAGAAAGAGACTGTTGTGGTTCAGTAGGGGTACAGCACCTGAATTTCACAACACACGGTTAACATTCCCTCCCCACCTGACTTGACGTGCAAAGTAACAGTTTCAAAACAATGCATCCAGGTCACCCTTTGTATCAAGAAAACACTAAAAGCAGAAATGATTTTCAGAGTTGCTGAACACCCACAAACATCAAGAAAATACACAGGTACATCTTGAAATGAGTGGTCATTTTGTTTTCCTGTATATCCATATTTAGAAAAATAATTCCAAAAGAACTCTGTGATCACAATAAAGCCAATTGTTCCCCAGTGCTTTTCACCTCCATAAGGTTGGGAAGGGCATAACCTTCTATTGCCTTTCCTAGGAGCAAGCATTTTTGTTTTAATACATATCAGCCTGGTTCGCATCTAAGCCACAACAACATCTTCCAGCTATGACATTTGATGAAGGACATACACTCAAACTATGGAATTATAGGAAGAAACAACAGTCCCAATATCCTCAAGTGTTTGGGTGCTTTGATGTCTTTTTTGCAGGCTGTGTGAATCTCATGAGAACAAGTAAGAACAACGCCGGAGCTTTGCTTTGGAGATACGTGTAAGCATGCACCAGTTCTGGAGGAGAACAAGTCTGCAAGTCTGTACATAGGAAAAGTAATAAAAGGTTCTCACAAATACCAGCCCTGCCTCAATCCACACAGACAAAAGCAGCAGAGCTGTGCAGACTGTATGTGTGCGTGCACACAATGAGTCAAATGAAAACCAAGATACCCAGGAAGCCACTCGGCAGAAATGATCTCTGTAACTGAAAGTTTCTGGTGACTTCCTATGCATCCTCTGTCATCCCTGCCCAGCTTCGGGGAGAAGCTGTCAGGAATTCAGCAAGAAAACATTCAGCAAGGAAATATGGACATCACTGACACAGTTACTGGGAAGACATCAGTTCGCATTTCCGAGACAGCAGGGAGAGAACAGGTAAAACTTCAGCAAGGAATTATTGCTGTACCACTGATTCTATTAAACTAATACGCAACAAGGAGTTCGGCCTCAGGCAGAAGAAAGGTTAATGGACTTTGTTTTGCTTCTTCCCAAAAGGCTCAGCTTCAGTGTTTTCCAACAGTCTCAGACTCTGAATTCCAGGAAATTGTATTTTAGAACAAATCAAAAAATAGCCCTGAGACTAAACATACTTTTTAAGAGTTGCTATTGCTTTATGTAAGTCAAACACAGCAATCATTTCCTTCCACAGTATGCAATATTTAATTTTCACTGCCTTTTTTCTTCACTTGGGATATCTACCTGAAACCAAGAATCTCTTCCCAAGACATATGTACTCAAGCATCATCTGCAACTTTTCCAAGAACTCAAATGCTACAGGACTATGGCATCAAGCAAGTAAAGAACAGCTGATGTAGGTCAAACTTCAACAAAGTCCTTTTCCCTCATGCCTGGAGTTTTTGACAAAAGGATTACAATAATCATAGCTCTCACCATGGACTTCATTACAATGAACTCCTTCCTTGTGACTTAAGTAAAACTTACAGCTGGAGTAACATCATTTGGGATATCTCAAAATCAACTACCACTATTACTGAATACTGCCACCAGCCTTTAAATGTGGCTAGAAGTGTCAAATACCAAGAAAACAAGAATAATAAGTGTGTCAAGTTGTGCATAAAAATAGACCTTTACTTTTTCTTAAGCTGGAAAGTAGGCAATCAAGGAACTGACTAGGTCTATGCATAGTTTGGATTTTAAGTATGCCAAAAGAATTTGAACTTTCAGTAAAACTGTGCTTGAGCAATGCAAGGTCAGCTCCCCCCAAAAAAATGGATATCCCACTTTATACATAAAAGAATTTTAAAAAAGCTCCATGCACTCTCAAAGCTATGTGGAAATCGATTTAAATACTTGATCTAACAGCTATGCTATGGCACAAGGCAGCACATAAAAAGTTTAAGGCTAACTTTTGTCTGCACACATGTCAAAGCTGGTCCCAGAACAAGAGCTGTCACACTTTTTTAATACTGAGTCTTTAGAGCGGATTCATAATAAAGTCCAGTTGCCAAGCCATAGCAGAGTCGTCCTGAACATGTTGTCACGAATGCAGTTTGTTGTTTTTTGTTTTTGTAGAGTTTTTTTACAAAAAGCAAAACTTCACACATGTGCATTTGGTTTTTATCAGAGCAGCTCACTAATTTGTACAGTACATTGTCCAATAACATACAAGGTAAACTACCAAAGAGATACTTGAAGTACTACAACAACAGGTGCAAAGGAAAGTCCTACGGTACGAAAGCCACTGCTATTTGGGAGAGTCACTCTGTGATGAAAATAAATATAAAAATGCAGTTTTGGTGAAGTTAGTTAAGTGTCAAGGCTGTAGTAAAGGCTATTTGTTAAATTTAGCCCTTTGGTTCTTAACCATTCAGTTAAGATCTCCTAATAAAGCACTAGGCAGTTTGGCAATGATGGAGAAGTTCTTTACATGCTACTCTTATAGAAATAGAAAACAGACTTAGAAGCACTTCTTTCACCTGAATATGATCTGGATCAGTCACACCAGGTTTAAAAAAACCTACCTAAAGCAGTAAATTTTAGACTTCAAATTGCACTGTAGTATTTTAGAAGAAACTAATTAATATCCAAAACACCCACAAAAGAATCATCAACTGGCAAAATTACACCAATTTGATGCACAAAGCCACATACTTTAAAACACTGTTCCTCAACAACTTCAGGTAACTGACCATGTCAGTGCAAATCAGAACTGTTACTTCAAAACAATCCTTTTTTCAAGGAGAAGATAAGGAGGAAGCCAAAATCTGATTGTTTACTAATTTAACAGGTGTAATATTTTAACACTTCCTGGTACATTTTTCATTGTCTGATTTTTTGCATCATGTTGTAAGAATGGGTTCATTGTACTATAAACACAGGACTTTCACATTCTAGTATGTTTTACATTTACTTGATGAGTAAAGTACATTGCTATCGTAGGTACTTATAGAGGATTTAAAAGAACAGCAAATGTTCACTCAAACTGTGATTATTATCTGCACACACATGCAGGGGTGTTTTTTTCTCCCAAGCAAAATATTTCCAAGCAAATTTATCATATTAAGCACTGAATAAAACAGTTACATTTGCAGTATCATCTTTAAATAGTTGCCATTATGAGGAGACCTGAGTGTGCCTTTGATTAGTGGGACGTGTTTGCGGCAGCCAGGGAGAGCTGCTCATGTGTAACTGTCCAATATTCAGACCCAGAGACTGCCCACGGTGACACTGAAATTACCAAACCTAACTCTGTAAAAATGGTACAAGGTCAACTCTGTAAGCTGGTGTGACACTGGTATTCAGGTCAATGCAGGTTTTTTGCATATCTATACTGTGTTTACGCAAACCCAAGTAATGAACTGCAGGAACACATGAGAAACCCCAATGAAGTTCCTGAACAGTTTCTGTTTGCAACTGTCTTTGCCCCCATTTTCATCTTTTATTGCAATTTTGAAGGAAACGTTAACTGCTGCATTATCAGGACAGACCAAGTATCCAAAAAAAAAATCCTCTGTTTTACATGCCAACCTAAGTTGCTACTCAAAAATGGAGAATGTCTCTGCTGCTGTAAACTTCTGCACAACAGATATCATGCCTGACAAACCATCACCTTCGACAGACACACAAACACCACTATGACAAAAGGGAGGAAACCATGCACAGGTATTTCAGTACTACGTGGCCAGGGTCTATAATACAGTGGTGAGTCATGTCAGAGCAAATTTGTACCAAGAGTGATTCATGATTCAGGCTGACTAACTTCATAAGTAGCCAAGCAAGTCTGTAAGAGCCAAGTATTTTCCAAAAGAAAGAATACCAAGTAAGAGGACAATATGCTTTTTCCCTACCTCTGCACAAAAACTCTGTGAACAAACAGAACAATACTGGGACAAGTGCTTTAAAATGCAATTTTCCAGCCAATAAACCAACAGTAGTAGGAATTTTGTGAAGGAAGAAGTTTTAAGAATGTGACTTACCAGAAGCACAAATTTGCAATATCAAAAAAATGTACACTATATACTAACTTGGTTTTTTTGCATACTCTTCTGTTTTAAAAATTTCAAACATATTAACTTGTCTTGTTTTGTTTAGGGCTGAGGCTGTTCAGCAAGGTCACATAATTTGAGACTGCTGAAGTAATCCAGCAATCCTTTGGTCCCATCAGCTGTAAACCAGCCAAGTATAAAAGATCCTTCCCTACAAAAGAAAAAAAAAAAAAAAAAAGAGGGGGGATCATCACCGGGAAACACCATCTGCTACGAACCAGAAAAGGCAAATCTTTGTTACAAAATACACATTTTCATACAAAAGACATCTTGCAAAACCATCTGATTGCCCCTCCCTCTGCAGATTACAATGGTAAATGGGATCAGCTGGTTGGTCTTGGGATTTTTGCTTTAACGGGAAAAAAAGTCAAAGGACACACACCATCACAACAACTGGTCCTTTAAATGGCAAAGGATTATGACAGTCTTTGTTTTCACCAGTGTTTAAAAAAGCAGGAGAGAAGCAGAACCATAGTCTTCATAAGCAGAAAGTGCAACAGCAGATCAGCTGCAGCATCCTCCTGGACTTCTCAATGTGCTACCAAACTGTCAATTATACAAACAGTTTGATTATGGCAGCGCCATAACTTGTTAAAACAATGCAAATAGTGTGATCAGAAAGGTCCAGTCAACTGGTTCTACTTTTTCCCCAGTAGTTGTCCAGAAAAACGTCAAGACAATCCAAACCTATTCTTCGGCTTCCTCGATACACCCCGATGGCTGGAGGAGGGAGCTCTGTGGTATTACTGTACTTGTTCCACGAGAGATCCTGTCTTGATCTGTGTTTGTAGCCAAGGTGGCCATGGAAATGGGCTGTAACAAACCAGGCGTCATGCTGGAGGAGACAGTCAGGCTGTGTGCAGTGCCCTTAAGTGTGAGATCCTGTGTGGGCAGAAGTGGCTTGAGGATGCTGACAAGACAGAAAGCAGAGCCACTTTTCGGAATGAAATTCACTTTGTTCTTGTCAGGGCAATAGAAGGCTGGAATTTCATGCAATGGCTTTGGCCTAGAAATAAAATACACACAATGGTTTTATGGAACTATTCTGCCAATGGCAGGGATGTATTGCTGAACACATCATCGGAAACAAACTGAGGTTTCAACTTAGAGTATTTCTGCTACTTAATAATGCCTTAATGACATTCACACTGGACAGCAAATGACAAGATAGTACATGTAAACAAGCAGCCTAAACTACAAGGGCAGGCTGTCTCCAAGCCTAAGGAAGGCACGAGCTTCATGTGGCAGATCACAAACCCTGTCCATGTATTAGCACATCCAATATATGATAAAGTATTCCCAATCACATTCTCCAGAAACTTTCACAACCCAACCAGTTCTGCCTCCCCATACAGACACTACTTACACAGCAAGCCTTGTGAAAGAAATCTGGCATAGCCACGTCCCTAACATTGCGTATCTCACAGCAGTTCAGATCGTAGGGAGATCCCCTTTTCCAGACTTTTGACTACTCTGCATATTCACAAGGCTGTGGCCTGACTTTCTGTAAAATAACCCCATCTTACTTAAAGACAACATGTAGAGAGTAAAATACAGTATTCCTGAAGAGGCATTCATGACCAAGTACCTGTAAACTGAGAAGAAAATGTGGAATGTGCATTTAGATCCTGACTTGCAGTTCTGCCATCTCAGCATACAACTCAACCAAATCAAAGACATGCTTTATGAAAAGCAGAGCTGGAAGGGAAATTGTGGATAGCACAGGAATGCCTCCTGTGTTCATTTCTAACCCTGCAATGTAAATATACTTAAGCTGGCCAAATTCTACTTTAAGACATAACTATGGGAATCTGCTTTAAAGCCTCTCTTCACTGCTGGCAAATAGCCTTCAGAAATTTATACTAATTTTTTCTTGTTGCAGCACTGTCCTTAGCCTATAACCTCCCCCTCCCTTCCATGTGCTTGTAAGAGCCTTATGCACTTCTGTCTCTGTTGTACTTGGCCAAACTAATCTCCAGTACACTCGTGTAGGAGAGAATTACTTTTCAGAGTAGAGTCTGTTCATGAAATAGGGTCCATTTCCATGTTAGTCAGTTCTCCCAAGCGTCCAGAAAATTCAACCTCACTTAGAAATTTTTTTCCCCAAAAGAAAATCCTGTATAAGATTTTCAAATAGAAATCATGTTAAATAAAAGGTTGATCTTTAAATAGTTACACTTATGTATTCCAGTTACACGTGGAATACAAGTAACAGATGCGAGACGTTTTTCATGAGCCTGCAGTGTCTGAGAGCTGCCACAGGCAGGTAAAAACTGCTGCAGGAGCCACAGAAATCTGTTTCACTCTACAGCAGGACAGTCCTACAGCTACACAGCAAGGACTTTCAGAAAGAAATGCCAGTGCAAGTCAAACCACGGTGGATTATGTTCCTGAAACAAGGGAATACTATCCAATCTGTCGGCAATGAAACTTACACACTCAAGAACAGAGACAGATAAGTTACTCCCTTCCCACATTGCTACGGGAGAGGCTGTAGAGACCTCTCCAAATCCATTTGCAGAGACCAGGCAAGCTCAAGTATTTTTTTAATTAACACTTATACTAGATGGCATTGTTGAAATAATATAGGTATAAAAGAATTATAGCCACTATGTACTCCTTGTGTGACAAAATGAAATTTTTAACTACAGGTTATGATGCTTGCATACAAGTGACATAAGGGTATAAAAACTCCTCTGAAAATAATAATAAAACATAACCTCCCAGAATATTCCCAAACAACTAAAGCTGGCTTTTTCAGAATAACCCAAAGCACCAAATACTCAGGGTAAAATTCACTGCTCTGTCACTAAATGTTTCACAACTACATTGATTTAGCTGAAAAGAATATGGACTTCAGAGTATAGATTAACTGGATGTGCCTGCCAAGGTGTGACAAATATTAGTTGGTGCACCTGTATTACAGCTTATTAGTACATCTCTCTCTAGCTGATTACCTGAGTTCTTCTCCCAGTATCTCCCAGGTAAGAGACAGTCCTCTCAAGTTATGGTTTTTAGAAAAAGTGTCTCAAGATTTTAACACAAAATTCCAGCAGTAAAACACATACAATACGCCAGCACACAGTCACACAAAACAGAGATCAGGTTGTTATCATGGTTTTAGCAACTAGATTAATAACTTGGATCTCACACAAAAATCAAAGCAATAATTAACTCTGCTTGCTACATAAGAAATAGCACCTAAGATCAACTTACAAGTTTTCCTCAAAGACTTTGACCTTTTCACAGCCCTCAGGAGGTTCACGCTTGAACATGTAGCTGTTGTTGGGTTTTGGTGAGGTAGCATATTTTGGCAAAGGAGAATTATTCCCATTCTCTGCAGGAACAGAATTTCTGATTACTTAAATCTGTCACACTATAAAAAAACCACAAGAGCTGTCTTTAAATGCTCTCCAAATTTAAAGCCACTTCATTACCAATGTTACAAAATCAAGAAACAATTTCATTTGACAATAAACTTTCTTATCTCAATCCCTTTCCTCCTTTCTACTTCTCTTTGTAACATTTTCAGGCTCCTCTGCAATCTCTGATTACTCCTGGACATTTTCAATTTGTAACTGCAAATCCAAGCCTATGGTTCTGTGCCATCACCATTACCTAAAAAAAATGGGCAGAAGCCATATCCCTTAAAAGAACAGAAGAGTCTGTATTGAATTATAAAATTTTTCTAGTATATCTCACAAGATTTCAGATTAAAAAAAAAAAAAATTAAAAAGCCTAAACAGTTGAAATTTTATGGTCATGTATGAAATGGTGGAAGGTTGCCCACTATGTCGAAGATCACAAAAAAAATACCTGACAAGAAACAGCACTATCCTACTGTGCTGTCCCACCTGTCACTGTACAATCTTGCATCTTTACCTTGTTTAAAATACTTGAAGAATCTATTCTTTAAAAAACAAAAACTTGTTTGGGAAGCATATTCCTCAGTCACATCCATTCAGCTCCAATTAATGTGTGTGCACGCAGTATTGGGAGCAATTTGGAAGAAGCACATCCCTTACAAAATAAATCCCATTCTACCATTTCTCCAGGGAACGAACCCCCCTTTTACTGCCTGGCCACGCACATTCAGTGTTGTCCAACTCTTAAAGTAACACAGTACCTTTATCTCTGGAATCACCAAGAAGATCATCTGCAGAACATGGACTTTCCTCGCTGCTCTCATTGCAGATGGTCAAAAAGGAGGTTGGGGACACGGACTGGGAGCGGCTGCTGTTGTTACTGCCCTTCTCTGCTCCCCCAGGCGTTTGGGTGTCGATGCTCCGGGTGCTGCTGCTGCGCTGAGCCAGCGGGGGTGGCGCGCGGTGCCCATCCGGAATATCCTGAGGCTGTTGGAAAGGACAGGGATCAGAGGGCCGCTCCTCTGGTTAGCAGGTCATAAATTCACCAACAAGGGGGCATTTCTCAGGTTTCTTAAAACCATTTGAGGTAGAAAAATTCATTGTACACAACTCCAATAAAATAAAACAGAAGTCAGGTTCAGAAACTAAGGACAACAGTTCCCAAGATTTCACATCATCACGGAACAGCTGTGGTTGGAAGGGACCTCTTGGGATTATCTTGTTCAGCATCTCTGCTCAAGCAGAGTCAGCTGGAACAGTCTGTGCAGGACTCAGTCAAAACTTGACTGAACAATCTCCACAGACAGTAATTCCACAAGTTCTCTGGGCAACCTACTCCAGTTCTGCAGATTCTCACCCATTAAAAAAATGTTCTTTAATTTATGCCCACTGCCCCTTGCTCCATCACTGGGCACTACCAAGAAGAGAACAGCTCCCTTCTCTTCATTCCTGCACATCAGATATTGATACACATTGGTAAGATCCCCCTGAGCTTTCTCCTCTCAAGGCTGACCTTCCAGCTCTCTCAGCCTCTCCTCACATATGAAAGATGTTCCAGTCCCTTAATCATCTTCATGGTCTGGATTTCTAACACTTTATTACTAAATTTACCTCTAAAAATCATTAAAATAAAATTAACATTAAAAATGGGCAAGTTATGCTTTAGTTGGGATGCGGACAGTTTAGAATGTGCAAAGAAGTTACTACAGAAACCCTCAAAACAGACTTTTTGTCTTTTTCTCTGTTTTACTGAGATTTCTTATTAAGAGGAAAAGGTTCACATTCAAGCTTTAACTCATTTCTTCCTTTTGCTTTCCAAGAGACTTTTCAACCAACCTTATTGAAGAAAATAAGTATAAATAAAATTAATTCCAGAAAAATTTCATCCAAAAAATGTACAGACCAAATCTTATGACTTAAAAATCTCAAAGCAAACCCAAAACAATTACACAGAACAATCTTAGTGCCAGATACATACCACAAGCTGTTCCTCTTTGTCTCCCGTCTCCTTGATTATTATCTCAATCTCCTGATTCAGTCCTTCCACACTGTTTCGGAATCGTGATCCTGTTGATTTGGTGATAGGTATCACAGGAACAAGAGCACTCTTTGGAATGGGAGCCTGAAGAACCAGAGGCCATTAGAATGTTTTGTAAATAAATTTAGATTTATTTCCATTCAAAAGCGACCCCTGAAACAGAACATCTACACCTCTGTGCCAGATGTACTTTAAACCATAGCAACTGTTAAAATGGATGCCTTAAATGAAGACAGACATCCTGAATTTTGTTTCAAATCCAATCTCTAGCAGAAAAAACTACATAATCTAGTCTCAAAATTTCCCTCAACATGGTCTGTCTCCAACCTGACATTGCTTTACAAGTGAAAATTTAGCAGTAAACATTTAAACGTAAGTAACTTTGAAGTCTCTTAAGTATTTCCACATTTCTCCTGAGGTGAGCTATACCAGAAAGGCACGTCATTCACTGTTGGATTTACCACTTGTAACTTCATTAAAATTGCATTTTAATGGAAGTCTGTGGTCACCTGCAATAACAGGACACACGTAGAAGGAAAATTATTTCACAAATGCAAGACTGCATTATGCCAGAAATTAAGACCAACATATTAACTATATTAAGTCAAAATAAAAGGTTGACAAATCAAATTAGGAAGACCGGCACATAAAGAATAAAACCCCAAACCTGAATGCTGACATAGAAGATCAGCATTTAAAAAACCCAGTGTTTCAAAGGATGCACAAAAACTCTATTCTCAGAAAACACGTTACTGAAGTTTCCCAAAACTCCCTTTGGTACACCACAACTTCTCAATAGTTTCCATCTCTCCATTAGCATCCTCACTCCTGTTAAAAAAACCACAGTAACGGAATATTAGAGGATTCTGCCCTCCTTAAGCAGAGCTGTACTACAGGTAATGATAATGGAATGCTTCCTGCAGTCAGTTCAACTCAAAGAACAGCAGGGCACTTCAGTCACAGGAGAATTCCTGTGAACAGTTCCTGGACTCTATGGCCTAGAGCGCTGTGATTGAGAGTATCTCCTCTACTGACAGAAGGACCAGCACTGCTTCATCTTCAAAGTGGTTTGTTTATGGTTTTTATTTAATTTTTCCTTCAAGAAACAAGACTGCATAGACAGACCCTAAAGCTTTGTGATTTCACATGCACAATCTCAAAAACCACAAAGAGCATCTGGCAGGAAACCTGCCATAGAAAAACCAATGTAAACAAGATAATTTTAAGTGCAGATCATAATGCAGACTTACTGTCACAATCACAAATCTTTAAGGCAGCAAAAGTCAAGAAGTACACGGGGTTTGCTTTCCTGAAACATTAGGTTAGCTATAAAAAATATTTTAAAAAGACGTGCACAAGCAAGCACAAAAGCTTCTGTTCAGGAAATGCTTGTCACTCTGTTTATGTGAAAAAAACATAAACATTCTCATATTAACCAAACTTGTAAAGACTTTCAAAAGTCTTGCGTGATGATGAAAAAGAGAAAACCAAAACCACTGGAGAAGAGCACAGAAACTCTGAGAAAATAACCCTGCTAATTCTGCTCCAAGCAAGACCTTGGATCAACAACCCAGTAACGTGTAATAGAGGTCAATATTCAGTCATAATACAGGTGTATCAGCACAAGTTCAGGCAATAAAGACTGTTTATGCACCCAGTTACTCAATATACACATTCTTAGGACAAACCGAATTGTCAAAAAGTAGAAGGCAGGTATGCTTCAAGATTTCAGCCAATATTAGCAAAACATGTGAAATCTCAATCTTTTAAATATGATTGCCTACCACAAAATTTCTTAGACTCGTGCTACTATTTGAAGAGCTCAAAGCAGAAAAGCACAAGCTGCTTCAATGGAGTTCACTGTAGTATGTTTCACTTCCAAGAAAAGTAACATTCTGTCCATGACTGAGGATGACTTGTTAGCCTGGAGTGCCAGAGGGTGGAAAGGGAAGGAGGTACCATGACATGAGCAGAACACTCAGCCTCAAAACAAGAACCTTGTTACTGGAAATCCTGCACTCTCAGGGGTCTGCAGGAGCTGGAGCTTAGTTGTACTCCCTCATTACGTGGAAGAGAAAAAAAACCAAGCATGGAATACCTGGGCAATGGGCCTTTCCCTAGTGACCACTGGTTACTAGGGAAGGCCTGGATCAAAACTATCACAGCCCTGACACACAGACCAGGCCACCAACCCTCAGCTACTCATCTGCGTGTTTGTGAGCACACACAACAGGCAAGGTGCAAACACAGGGTGATAATCACAGAGCTCACATACCAACACCCTGCCAGGGAGCTCTGGTGGGGGACAGTTACAGCCCTGAAACTTACAGGTATGGCACACACTCATGAGACAGGAAACATGAGTGATGGCAAATCCAAACTGTTCACAGGCATTTCAGCAAAAATGCTCTAAGCTCTTCCAACCTTTAAACAGAACCCAAGGCTTTTTGATGCCTTTAGATGTTTACATCAGACCCTCTCAAGGCTGAATGGATCATGGTAACTCCACTCCATAAATGAAATGTTCTACCTACATAAGGTAAGAGCGACACCAAAGAAAAGCAGACCCCAAACACTGCCAGCTGCTCACAGTTGGTGTCTGTATCAGTGGTTGCAGCATCAGCCAGTTGCTAAGACATTCAGCACTCATGTTTCCCAGGAAAGTGAAAGGAGATGGGGGGCTTGGTGATTCACAGTGTCAAGTAGCAATGTAATATCAGTCAAGAGCACTGAGAAAAAAAGATTATTTTAGAAGAACTAATCCATTTATTCTTCCATGTAGCTTCAGCTCTGGCCTCAATTCTAGTTTCTCCATTAGACCAACACCGAGAATAAAGAAAGATCCCATTGGTTTGACTCCTGTTTACAGACTTAGTACCATGCAACTAATTCAAACTGTTCTCAGAAGCATCTTTAGATCACCTGAGGAGGCTCTGACCTTCCTGCAAACCCCTCTTCCTGTCAGGAGAGGCAGAATGGAACATTGAAGGCATAATGTAAAAACCACACAAACAAAAAACATTCAATTGCTCTGCAAAAAAATGTAGTCAGCAGATCAGACTTGATCAAGGTCCTCACCAACTATTTCCTGATTCTGAGTAATGGACACGAAGAGCTCTCAAGCTTATTCTATAGAGATTATGTGGATGTTTTTCCTCACACAACAATTGCATTAGAAAGAAGTACAAGCAACAATCACAGGCTTAGTTGGCAACACCCACTAAAAATTTTTGTAAAATTCAAGAATTCTGGCAAAGTTTAAGTTTTTATTAGTAAGGAAGAAAACAGGAAATAAATTCACTGAAATTTCTTCTTTTAATTTTAACTAGAAGAATATGCCATTTCCCAAATGTTAAACAGCATTTACTCAGTCTCTGTGAAGGAACCACTGAGGCAATTTCCTAACACTTTTTTTTCACCTTGTCAGGAATCCAACTCTTTGAGCTCAGAAATCTTTGTATGACTCTCTAGAGTCAACAAACACAAGTTTCCTTCAAGCTAGGAATGTAAAAAAAAAAAAAAATCCTAAATATTCTCATCACCAAAAGCTATTTTCCACATAGTCCTTCCCACAAATCCTGAAGGAACCGAGGAGCTGCTGCCAGAAATTCTAGTTTAGTGGTTCCCAAAAGAGGAATGGGAAAATCTGAGAACTTTGCCCTCGATGCCTACAGTTGCAGATTCTCACTCTGACTTAGAAAACAGCCACTAAATGCCATTAATCTAAACCCTTCACTTATCTTTTTGAATCCTCCTGTAACTTGCCCCTTCACAAGTAACTCAATGCAGCAGGCACAAAATTTACAAATTAAAACAATGTTTTGTTTTGTAACACAATCATGGAAAAGCTGCTTTGCCTCAGTTTATATTTTATAGTTTGTTTCACAAGCCTAAAAACTAATTATCCATTGTGCAATATTTTATCCACACACTCTAAAATTTGGCAGAATGCAAAGGCACCCACACAAGAAGCAAAATAATAAAATAATTATGATGTAAAAAAAAAAAAAAAAAGAGTTATGTACACAATTTGGGGGTGGGGTGTTTTACAGAGTAACAGCATCACTTGTTCATTTTCAAAATTAAAACCCACTAAGATTATCTACGCTAAAGTGACAATAGCTCAGCATTCAGAAACCCACAGGTTTGTAGAATGCTGAGAAACCCCATCAGACTGCATGAGATTCTGCAGGTACTAAAGGGCCTACACTAAAAGTTCCTCAGGACACCTTTTGGTTCAGATGCCTCAAATGTCTTCAAGTTCTACAAATTTGGATAAAACACCTGCATCAAGTATGTTGACCTGCCTTTTTTTTTTTCTTTTTTTGAAACCAACAGTTTGTGACACATTTTAAGTCAATTTTCATAAACTTTCTCAAAAACCCCTAGAAAGGGATTGGGTCACTTGTCTTTGTTCATCACTTTGGACTGTTCTGACTTGAGCTCCAGCTACACTAAGACCAGCAGCACATGACACAGCACCCACACTGCAGGAAAGCAGAGCAGGACACAGGGATCTGTGCTACACGGCCTGTTCCAAATTCAGTCTGTTCTTCTACCACACAGAAGAGGAGGAAATAGTTTCTCTCTCAAGATTTAAGGAGTTTGAAGAAGTAATACCTAAATTGTTACATCAAAAAATGTAATTCTAAAAAAAAAAAAAAAAAAAAAAAAAGCTAAATACTTCTAATAGCACAGAATTCAAACTACCAACAAACTGAAATCAGGAGGCACTTAAATCCTGCAAATTCATGACTCCTAATTAAGTGACCTACAGCAGGGATAAGAAATTAGGGTCTAAGACAAAACAAGCTAATGATTTTTCATCCAAAGTAGGAGTTAAGAAGAACAGGGCAGAAGAAATTCAAAACACTCTTCTATTTTCTTATTTCCAGTCTTGAAGGATCACAGATTCACTCACACCCCTGCCTTTTATGTAGGAAACAACCTGGCTGCTGAGGATGGGGTGCACAGCTCTCCCTTCTGTTTTTGATTTCACCCTTTGTCAGAATGGCTCAGTATCTGTGGAGCAGCACAAATGCTGATGCCATAACAGCTTCTCTCTATGGCCTAAAGTATTTCCAGAAGGATGGAACGACAGAAATGAAACAGTTTTTATTAACTGGTGTCAAATTATGGTATTTATTAGAACAATGCTAATGGCATTTCATGAGTAATTGGGAGTATGATTGATTTTCAGAGAAGCTTCACAAGTGAAGTAGTTTCTCAGTTCACAAGACTGACAGTTTCAGAGTTTCTTTCAACTACAGTGCCTTGCAAGGCCACTGTGAGGAATTAATTCTTTTTGTAACTGTTACAAAATTGTGTGCATCAGATATACATTCATGAGGTACCAGTAAGAAGAGGAAAAATGTTTTTTTTCCGAAATAATGACCAAACTTTGCTATTGGTTTTCTTAAAGTTACTCAAGCAAAACACACTTGAAAAAGGATCTGTAAAAGGATGTATAAGCCTGTATTTTTTTAATGCCAGTTATCAACTGAGCTAAAAATATTCCATCTCTGCCAACCTGACCTTATTAAAAGTCTTGAGATAAAACCGAAATTGGACACAGAACATGTGGTGGCCCAACCATCACAATTTTTGAAGTGATTACTACTTCCAAGTCTCTAAATGACAGAAAAAAAGAAATAAAATCTTACGAAGGCTGAATGAAGTCATGAAGTGTATAAACACTTACATAAATAATCCTGTTGAATAGCCTTTTGTCAGGTAACCTCTCTAAATCTCATCACAGTATTAGACAAGTGTTTGTCAAGGCACCAAATGTGCTTAAAAAAAGCACATTTTATTACAGTATATAGTTTTACCAGCAGTTTGCACCATGCCATTTTCTACATGCAAAGTCGTAATTGTTACAGCAACGCATGATAAAAAGATGATCTACAGCTTTAGATTAAACTTGTCTGTCATCCTTTTGTGGAGCCTGTAGAATGCATTTCAAAAATCTTGCTTTAAGGAAGGATTTAGCTACCTGAAATGATTTAAAAGTGGGAGTTCAAAGCCAGCTCAACACAAAGATCCAGGACTCCATTCACTCAGGGAAGTCAAAAGAATAATCTATTCCACAGAATTCACCTATAGCTACAATATATTTATCAGTCTGTGGTATTTCTAAGTTCTCTTTAAGGCGTATCACAACCTTGAAAGGAGTCCAAACTAGCACTAGCTGCCCAAGATGGGCACAGAGCCCTGAGCCTCACCTGGCTGTGGTTAATGGCCGCGTGGTTGCCGTGGAACGGGGACTGCCTCTCCTTGTCGCGGTGGTGGCGACTGCTGTGTTTGCTCCTCTGCAGCTGCTGCCGCAACTTGGCGATCTGACCAAGGAAAAGTTACATTTCAGCACAAGTACTCAGGTACTCACGTAGCTTCACCAGTCTGGTCCATCACTTAGGTAAAAATTCTTTACTACCACAACATTCATAAACACTGCCAGCACTAATTTAGTTCTTCTCACAGCTAATATGTCAGTTACAGTTCAGCTGAAGCCCAGAAGACACTTCTGGAGGTTTAATGAAAGACCTTGAAATGCACGAAGTTTGAAAGTAGTTTGGTCACTGCTTATTTCCTCTGATGAAGAATGTCACCTGCATTGAACACTTCGTTTACCACACATTCAGGTTAAAAATTTTAATAGATCTGCATTATTATATTAAATCCTGCCTTCCTGAGAAGTCATGGTATCAGTGCATACCAGCACAAAATTTAATCCAAAGGGTATCTCAAGTAATGGCATTCCTGACCTCCTTGAGTTGTTCATTGCTGCCCCAGGATGATGAACGTTTGTGGGAGCTTCTCTTCTTTTCCAAATACTCTTCAGCCCAGGCACTTTCTGTCTGCAGCAAGAAGATTACAGGATTAATTAAAAAGATAATTGCTACTTTCTGGCAGAATATTTTAAGACAAACTAAAAAAAGAGAACATTTAAGATTTGCTAGATTCAGAGCTGAAAATGAACAGCAGTCACCAACTAGAAACCTTTCTCACAGGTGAAGTCTGAAAAAGTGGAGTGAAACTACACAAATAAAAATCCCAACAACTTTCAGACCTACTCTAATATAGGAATGTGCTGGTTTCCTTTTCAAATTAGTGAGCATAAGGCAGTATTCACAGCCAGATGTACCACAAGATGCTACAGAATTCTGAAAAACCAGTACGACAGTGCTGAACTGGGGGGGAAGATTACATATTTTATTTCCTGCACAGATGCTGACCTTGTTATTTCTGACACATTAGCAAGGGTAGCTTAGTGTAAACGGTGTGAAAGCCCTCACCAGCACAGCTTCAAAATCATGTTCTTGCTCACAAGAACGAGAAAAAGGAAGGCAAGGATAGAAGCACCACTAGAGCTATTGCAAAGCAGGGAATTAATTGATTAATGCCTCAAAGTGCTCCGAGTTCATAGTTGTCTCAGGCCACGCAGAAAGCAACACAGATAATACTCAACTGATTTCATTAAACCAACAGAGCCACTTGTATTTAATAAAAAAAAATTTGCAAGCATACTGTGGTGAAAGACTTGAGAAATTCTAAGTATCATTAAGATCAACTGTATTTAAGGTAAGAAAATGCACAAGCATAATATGTGGTGTTATTATACTGCACGCTTGATGGACAGTTTGTATTTCCACCTCACCACACCCAGAAACGTCCTCAAAAGCAGCGAACTGTAAAGGCTCTAAGGAGGCAGACAGTAAAATCCCTCAGGAAGCTCCATGCAGTCACAAGAAATATACCTAATGAAGCAAGGGGAAGGATATCTGGAAGCAGCTTATACACTCAGAGACAGCAAATTCCTTGAAATTCGGTTGCCACAATGCAGTTCGTGGCATACAGTGCTGATCTGACCTCATTCTTAGGAGTCACTGATAGCTCTTTCTCCTGTAGAGAGGAACTTGGGTTGCCTCAAAGTCCTCACATGTACAGTGAGCAGTAGCTGTTCTTGCATGTGGGACCAAGAGCTTGCAGAGGCCACAAGCTCACCTTACTTACCCCAAGTCCTTTGTGGCATCAATGCCTACTTTGCAGGGAATATGGAGCTGTAACTCCAAATATACAGGCTGCAAACCCACCAGCATCAGCTACAGATACAAGTTTCATATAAATGAAACCTCCACTATCAGTAGTTTTTAATTTTCGTCATTCCAAATAAAAAACTAACCAGGACAAATCTGAATAATGAAGTTAGTAGGCTTTCTTTGAAATTCCTGTTTCAGAGCAAAATCTGAATCAATTACGATCTGTTTTTTTCCAGAAAATCCCTCACTGACCTTCATCATAAAACAGAGTCATTGATAACACCCATTCCCAAGTACCAATCCTTGTTTAGTCAATGCTCAGATGTCAATCAGGAGTCTCATCATACCCTCCTACTCCTGGAACAGGAAGCTGTAGCTACTGATTCTACCATCCCAACTTAGCACAACCATGGCACTTGCCTACAGGATTCTAATTAACACTCTAATCAGTCTTTGCCTTTAATTTATATTCAAAACTTTGACTCAAGATTCAAGAGTTACTTAATAAATTATTATCTGGTTCATTTTACAGCATTAAAGGTTGCTTTGATGCTCATCCTCAAAACAAATAGTTAGAAATCTATTCAGAGTGGTCATAGATATAAGACATTAAATTATAGGAAACTTGTACATCAAGACAGAAATGTGTTATTATTTTAGCAAGGCTCCTCCTACTTATTCTCCATATTTTGTCTATAATATTTACTATCAAGAAGCAGAGACAAAACAACCAGTGGGCAAAGTGGGATTTATATTTCTCTAGGTTCTTAAACTGCTACCTGCTTATTAGTTGGTACCATTCACAACATCCTCCCAATTCTAGAATTACAAAGAGAAATTAGTTAAAGACTAATTACAGATAGTAAGTTATTTATTTATTTAAGATAGCAGAACACTTAAGAAAAAAGCCTTAAGAAGCAAAAACTTTGCAGTCAAAATGAATTGCTATTTAATAATTAAAAATATGAAATAATTGTCTAAGTTTAACCTGTAAGCCAAACAGGTTTAATTCAAAAGAAAAAAAGACACAAGATCACCATCACCTGTTTTAGGGGCACTTAAAACAACATGTGCAGACCCTGGGATGACCAATAATACACTTGCTCACCATCCAACAAACAATTTTCATGTACCTAATTCAGTCTAGTTTTACAGACAGGTTTCATCAAAAGAACCAGTTGCAGAGGAAGCCGGACACACAGAGTCCCTGCATGACCTGGGATCTCTCACACAGTTCTCACTATGCCCCATGGGCACCTCCAAAAAGGCCTGCAAGCTCAGTTGTGCCACCAATTGCCATCTCTTCCAGTCTGCTTCCTGGACAGCCCCATTCCCTAGGCCATAACTCCACAGGATCAAGATACTCTGCTTACTCAACTTGAAAATTTTTTATATCTTCATAGATCCAGTTCCTGTTCTCTAAAGTCTTGAAATCTGAACACCTGCATTTCATGTCAGGTTTTGTGAAATCTGAAAATACACACTGGAACCAAACGAACCTACAAGTGAAACTTCACCCAAATGTGACAACTTCAGAAAAGCTGAACAATACAGACGGAAAGCTGATATTACCTTGGGAAACTACTGTGAGTCACATTTTACACTTATCCCTGGCTTGAGAGGCTGCTCCAAAGCACAACAGAAGATTAAAAGCAATAGTATCTCAGTGCCATATCTGTATGTCCGAAGATTTTGTTGATCTACGTCTATATCCCTAAATTTTCTACTGGTTTGATGAATCATTTATCAGGAAGTACAAACAGATTATTCTACTTCTCTCAGAAATACACTACCATAAATCACCACTTTGTTTCTGTAGAAACATCCAATGCCCTTTACAATCTTCCCATTAATCTTTTCAAATGTATTTCCCCTTGTACATGAAAGCCCCACTCCCTCGGCAGTTGGATGTGTCAGGATCGGATAAAAATGACAAAATAAAAATGTAAGCCAGAAAGGATGACATCTGTAAAAGACAGAGACTGTATCGAAACCAAGATGAAAGAGATCAACTGAATACAGCAAATACTTTGGTAGGAGTACAGAAATACAATTATTTTGTACAAAGTATTATCCTAAGAAATCAAATATGAAAATAAATTGCTAAGACACACATACAGGTTTTCTCTGTATATCACACACCCTCCTTCACCTTCCTCCTCTTCAGTTTAATTACCTTTTCCCCCCCATCTTCTAGCCATTTTTCCAATTCACTTTCATGCACAGAACAGTTGTTCCTCGGCTGTCCTTTTTCATCAGTTCCTATTTCCACCCTACCCACACAGGCATATTCCCCTACCAAACCCCTGCCTTCTCTGCTGGCTTGCTCTTCGGATTGTGGGCATTTTCACCAAGCGCTGTGGATCTGAAGGAGGGCACACAGTAACACCTCAGATCTGCTCTGCTCAGCACCCCCCACATGTCCTTGGAGGAACAATGAAACCTCCGTGGCCACATTTTTGTTACTGTTACCAAAACTAACACAAGAATGTCCCACGTGCTGTCAGCTCCTCTTCCAACTGCATTTGGCTTATATTCTCCGGAATTAGTGCAGACATGTTGCTGAAACCATGTTGCAGGAAGAGGGATCTCAAATCTGATATGTTTGCCTCTTTCCTTCACCCCACAAATCAGAGAAACCCACTGCCAGACTGCCCCCACAGAGGGAGGAATGGAACAACCCCTCCTGAATCCCTCCTGCACGCAGTGGGACATGAGGTAGCCACAACTCCTCAAAGGAGGCTGAAACAGCTGCCACGGAACTCCAGTTTCGTTCCATGGTTGGTTGGTTCTGTTTTCACAGGCTGCATAGGACTGAACCCTTAAAAACTTGTGAAATTTGGTTAAGATGGTGACATTTATTGGAAAATCATGTACTTTTTCAACAACTTTACAGCTGAGCTAATTGTCAACATCAGTCATGGTTCAATGAGGCAGTTCTTCAATGCACATAATTCTATCCTTGGTGCACAGAACTCAGGTGAACATTAAGGGCCTTTTATAATCAGAGGATGAAGAGATTGTCATAAAAAAGGCTACAATAACTTTTGTACAGCCACTACAGAAACGTTTTTATTCAGTTTTAAGACAGACATACATATATAAGGAGCCACTAAGTTCCCTGTATAAGTTTAAACTAAATAGCACTTAATCCCAGCACAATCCAGTGTTCTGCACATCATAACAACAATGAGAACACTGATGTGCAATGCACTGGTGTTGTTCTGAGGCAAGAAGAAAGTGGAACTATTAAATAATAAAATAATTAACATATGCAATAGCAAGGGACTCCTGCAATTTGAAAGTGAAAAGGAACTTGTAAGCAAGAAAGGAAAAGTGAATGTTTTCAAGGGAAAAGCTGCTTGCATTCAGATCCCATCTTCACATTTAAATACTCCAAAGACAAAAATGTCCTACCTGTGTGGCTTTGTCCCTCATACAGGGAGCAGCCTGTCCATGGTTGTCACGAGGCCACTGCCCAGCAAGGTAGGGAGCAGCGAGCGTGTCCAGCGAGGACGTGCGGCGGACAATGCTGGAAGGGCTGGATGAAGGGGGCCTTGACTTGTCTGCAACAACAAGGACACGGGATTACAAAGGAAGTAAGACCTGGTTCATTTTAATAGTCTACAGGAAATGACATCAAATTGGAGCTACTATCTTAAGTATATAACAAGATACTTTTAATATGGAAATTAAGTTTGCTTTTCCAGGCTCTATTCAGTTTAAATAAGCTACGATATCTGTTTTAATTGTTCCTTAAAAACATCCTTATGTCACAAATATTGCATTAGTATTCACATACAACCATTCTCCTAAAGATGTAACAGTCATGGGATGCTTAAATGATGAAGGCATAAAGAAATAAAAATAGCTGAGTTTCCTTCATACATAAAGGTTAATGAAAAACCTGTGTTGAACATTCTCAATTTAGTGTTGAGCTTGGAGTTCATCCCACCAGCCCTTTACCCTTCACTTACTTTACTTCAAGGAACATTACAAACTGGCATGTTTTATTAATCAGTCAGTACATGATCTATGACATACGATACGTGGTTCAACCCTTAGAGCCAGAAGCCAACTTTGATAGGGTAATTATTTACATTTTACAGCTAATCAAGTCATCTCCACCCTTTACATGTTCCTAGGTAACCACATTCCTATTTGCCTGATGCTGCATTTTCTGTAACACCTCAGTTTTACTGTTTACATTGGTATCCCTTTACAGAACAATTTAGATACTAAGAGGAATCCTTACTAAAAAGGCTTAAATATTTAAAACCCACAGGAAGTAGCATGACAAGAAAGAATACAAATAAAAATTTGTATCTATCCCATCAGTCAATGATAAGTAAAGTGGCAGTAAAAGACTACACTGTAAGCTATTAAGAATAAAAAGGTTCCTCAAAACAGTAATTGAGGTTGTTAAATTTAAGAGACTGAAGCAGGAAAGACCCAGGGTTAGACATACATAAATGCTCACATATTTGGAAACATAAAATGCAAATACTGAGATGACAATGATCTAAGCTTGCTATCAACTCATCTACTCCCCACAGAATTACACTTGAAAGAATTGTGCATTAATCTTACCTATAATGAATATAAAGGCCTAAAATACAATGGTAGAACACAACAAACATGATTCAGAGATCAGATGGAAGCTTTAAAAGGGCACTGGAAAACTCAGTCATATGCCCTCCTTGACTGTGCCTTAGGATAAATTCTGCACTGAAAGTACCAATAACAGCAATTCCCATTATACATAAACTCATTTATGGGCAAAAGAAATTGTGCCTGATTAGTGTCTGACTATCAGAAAATAAAACCACTGACATCAGAAGTCCAGAACTCAAATTCTAAACTGTTGCAATCTACTAAAAATACATATGATAAATATTATTAAAACCTGCTAGGTATAGATTTCAGTGGTGTGAGCAGCATCTGCATCTAGTGACACTATACACTAAATATCCTTGTGTCATTTCACATTAAAAAGGTGGGAAATATTTCAATTCGACTAGAAGGAATTAATTATTAGCATTATAACCAGACATATTCACACAAAGCAGTCAGGAAACCTCATATGGGTTATTATTTCTACTAGTACCAACAATGATAAAACCTCACTACTGAGCTCACAGCAGATTTGCTCTCAGGGTACAGCAGCAAATCTGCTTTGGAGTTTGCTCTTAAGACCTCTGTGTCAAAGAATTTCTCCACTACCACCACCACACTGAAGGGTCTGAATGCATCAGAAGATTTCAAAACAATTCCTTTTGTCTGTACTATGGGACAGTGTGCCCTGCTAATGCAACGTGTCATTCCTTAAAAATTACACTTGCTTCCAAAGTTATATCCAACATGTTATTTGTCTTAGAATTAGCTGCCATACTCTCCCTGTTTGTTTTTCTTCTAAGTTATTATTCTTCCTCTTCAAGAAGCTTCTCTCTTTTTACCACAGGGAAACAGAAAGGATGTGAAAAAAATTATAAATCAGGAAGTGTATGTAGTCAGCCACATCATCTGCAAAGCCACTGCAGCACAGCCTCAGAACTGGAGAGGCAGAGCCTATCACCCTCTCCACCACAAAAAAAAAAGAAAAATGAAAGGTGGAAAGACTGTTTTGCTGAAGAAACAGAGAGAATGAAATCTGAGGAGCCTGATTACTGTTTAAATTCAAGGGAAGCTGCTTGTTTCAAGGCACAAAGCTTATAAGTACTCTCTTTTCCTCTGAATTAAAAATTCCTTCAAGGAATTCTGTTTTCAAATTACTTCTATTTAGATGAGGAAGGATACGTGGCTTTGTTTTGACTTAACTCTTCCACCTTCACAACCCATCTTAAGACAAACTGGCAAAGTCTACTACACATCTCACTGTTACAAACATCTCAATGGGAACGTATACAATGTTTTCAGTGCACTTTCCCCTACAATACTCGCAGCGAGTGCTCAGCTGCTGTTTTCCCTTGATGTGACCTACATAACAAGAGATCTGCCTCCACAGAGATAACAGTTACAACAGCTGTGGCTGATGAAAAACAATGGAGCTGTTTCATCAAATAGACGCTTCCTAAATATTAGATCTGTTTTAATTGGCCTTATTATCTCTTAAAACCAGTATTTGTGATAAATCTCAACCCTCCTATGCACCCATCACTAGTATAGATCTATTTAGAAAAGGAAGTCTTCCTGCAATCTGGCCTCAAACAAAGCAAAGTAATAGAACCAAACAAAACCAGAACACACACGATACAAAACAACAGTGCAGGAAAATATCAAGCAAGTGACCGAGTGTTCCCCAGTCCCTGCTGCGCCCCTGCCCAGCTGCTGCAGGTGAATGGCACCACACACCTCTGGAGGCAATGGAGGCTGAGGCAGCCCAACAGTGTGGCTAAAGAGCAAAACTGAGCAAATACAGCTGCTTGCCAAGAACTGAAACAGGTAGAAAAGAGTGCATTGACTTTGGCAGGGTCTTGGCATACAAGTCCTACAAGTACAATTACAATTGATAAGGGAAATTACAGTGTAAGAACACGGACCTTTAAATTGGATACTTCACAGAAGAAAATTGCTATATATAAAAGAAGGGAAAAAAGAGAGAATGGCCTCACATGTAAGCAAGTCTTGAGATAAAACACTCTGAAAATTCATCTTCCAGTTTTCCAGAAAAAGTTCAGAACTGTTGTTAGAATGACAAAATAATGATTACTGCTGAAGTGTAACTTGAAGACTGATCTTACCATCCTGTTGACCTCTATTTTTGGGAAAGGAAAATAAAAGCTCCAAAGAAATACCATCTAACAGATACCAGGAGAAAACAAGTAGCAGAAAAGGAACACTGGAAAAGTGTAAGACACCATTGAACTCATAAAATTCCCTGACATAGTTCCACTTGAAGCTTTTATTATACAAGTGGGCTATCCAAAGAAGTGGGAAGCACTGAGACCCAACCAGCCCCTCTGGCATCAAGGCATTACAGCTGACCTTTCTGTTCTGTTTTGGTCAGGGTGTTCCCTGGAAAGGACATTCATGGGATCTCTCCCGGGCACAGCTGGCAGAGCTGTTGCTTCCAAAACCACAACTGATCTCTGGGACTTCACCTACTTTTCATGTTTCACTAAAAGAACTCAAGAGACTCAAAGCATTAAAACCAGACACCCAGCCCAGCCGTGCACACTCCCTTTGGAAGACAATCCTGGCTATTATCCTCACATAAATGCAAGAGAACTATTCACCAGTAATTCAAAATTGTCCCACTGTAGAAGAATGGCTGAATTTATGGTGTTTTGCAAAACTAAATCTCAGAGAGTGCAATATGTTCAAGACACTTAATTCTAGAGAATGAAATAATTTTTAATCCCAATAAACTCCCTGGAAGTGTTGGCTACAAGAAACACACAGCATGATGCTGTAAAAATGAATTCACCTTCTTTACACCTGCCATTTAAAAACTGCTTAAGTAAGCAGAGCAAGCAGGTAATGGTACACAGAACTTTCTGTACTCTCTTATCCTACACTAATATCTTTCAGAACTACTGCAAACCCTTGGTAATTAAGGTTGACAGGTCTGCAGCTATTATTGTGTCACTCACCAAATTATTAAAATAAAAAAATTCTATGGTGAAATTTAAGAGTGTGGTGGGGCTCCATTTATTCCCCTCTGCCCCGAGGAGTTCCCATCTGACTTTATATACTGTTGTAATTATTTTCGTAATTTCATTTCACACAAGTAGGCTTCAATATCACTTTTCTACAGACTACTCTAAACAATTAAAAGTCAATTCAGTTCCATGTAAAAGTAACCAATTTTTCCCCTTAACTTTAGAATGAGTTTAAATGTCCAATACAGTCAACTGGAATATACCAGAAAGTTGAGCATCCAGTAAAGAAATCTCTCACTACCTCGAGGCACCTGAAAGTCACCAACTGCTCTGGCTCTGGTCTGGAACTGCTTGTTTACACGGCCTAGAACACCACACCATGTTTTGAGTTGAGCAGTTGAACTCCTCTGAGCAGATGTACCTTATATAAGAAAACAAGTAATAAGATCCCATTAGATCTTCGCTCAGTAAATAAAGCAAGACAAAGCCAACAATAAAGACAGGCCATACACATTTCTCTATCTCATTTTGCAACAGTGGGTCAAAACAATGTCCTCTAACTGCAGTGGTTTGCAGGCAGGGAAAGAGGCATGTGCGAAAACTGCACCAAAACTGGAGGCTGCAGGACAGACATCCCAGTGGAGAAATGAGGCCACACCTGTGATGGGAAGGACAGGGCACATTAACGTGCAATTAGAAGCTGAAGTCCTTGAAATCAGAGACTGCAGAAAGGGAAAGTAAAAGATGGAAACCAGGTAGTAGCAAGATGTAGGTTCCTGACATGTTTGTGAGGGAGGAAAGTAGCAAAAAAGCATGGAAAATTAGAAATAGTGTAATAGAATCTTCTGTTTGCAATTATCCCATAATCAACAGAAAATTCAGTTAAGCATTTTCAACATTTATTTGCAAGTCAGTTCAGAAAATGAAGACAAAACCCCCAAACCAACAAAAACCACACTCCAAACCCACAAAAGAAGCAAAAGAAGTCACATTTGTAAATTCAAGAGCTGGAATTTCAAGTGTAAAGCAGGTTCATGAAAACTACATTCGAAACTATTCAACTGCTTCCCAGAAAAGAAAATCTGAAAAACATGAAATTGAGTCTAAAGTACACAACTCTTATTTAGATACAGCCACTATCTAAGTTCAGAAGAAGCTGTAATTTGTCTAACCTCAAGGTTCACTTTAATCTACAAAACCATGGCTGCAGCTGTAGGAATCAACACAAGCCACCATCAACTGAAAGCCAGAAACAGAAACCCCCAGGTTATTCTGCAGCAGCTTCTGCCTGATCCCCTCAAGTGGCCTGTGTAGCTGCACAACCATCACCTTGTGAGCAAAAAAAGTTCCACTTCCATGTTCTCAGTTACCACTAAGTTTTCTAATTTAGGTGAAGATGAAATTTAAGTTAACTCAGTCTCTATCACTGAGCACAGGACTACACAATACAAATGTTGAGCAATATGAAACAGTTTTAATTTGCATTTGGGGCCAATACAAATACTGCTCAGAAATTTAAACACATGGAAGCAATTAAATGGACACCACTCTCCTGTTTTCACGAATCTTGTAAAAAGCTAGTAGTGTTATCTTAACACAGGAGAGCAATCAAATGACTTGTTTCCTTCTATGTGCTAATTAATTTGTAATAAAGAAGCCAACATGGTTTCAGCAGGCTTCTACAAAATGACCAAAAGTGATTTTTTTCCCCACCATAAATAGTCTGACATGTGCCTTTACAAAGAGGTTTTGAACGTGGCTCTCAAGGACAGCCATCCTGTTCCTCATTCTCCAGGCCTGGAATCGCAGCCAAGCCAAGAGTTCTGTGAAGTTCACAGGAAGAAGAGAGGATTTTGTGATGTGTATAAAGTCTTTCAGATTACTGATTAACAAGAATCTCAAATGAAGAATCCACACGTTTCTCAACCCAAAGTCTCAGAATATAACCTTAATAAAACCCTCATTACTCCTGTCTGGGAAGTGGAAAATCTAATTCAGAACCTTATCGGTGCTCTCTCACTCTGCGGACAGGCAGGCACACAGTCATCCTGTACCAGCTGGGTATGACTGTCTGATTTGGCAGCACCATTGCCCGAGAGCCAGGACAAGAGGAAAGGAAAAACCCAATGTGGTAGTCTGGTTACAATTGGTATTTTAAGAAAGGAGAAGGAATATGAGGAGAAGTAAGAGTGTTAAGGAGACCACTGGTTCTAGATTTCTCCAAGTATTGTGTATTAGTCAACTTTATTGTCTAGATTACCACAGGCAATTTCATGAAAAAAGAGGAGCTGTAAGCTTTGGTATCTCAAAAATAACAGGTTTTTTCCAGATTTGAAAACATGAACACAAAGCCTCACTCATGCATTTTGAATAAACTTTTATCCCAAGAAGAAAACAGGCTTACATATGTCAGCCTCTGTTATCCTCAACCAGATGCCACATATTGCTTGAATTCCAGCATTCCCAGTAAGAATTATTTAATCATTAAAAAAGTTTGCTACAAAATGTATGCCATCCCCACGCTATTTTCTATCTTCGCTGTAGCACAAGCTTGTCATCACTCTGAAGCTCACACATCCTTCTCCAAGGTTCATGTTGAAAGTAACTACTAAGAAAGGTACTGAGTACTTTTTTCCAACATTTTTGTGTCGTGCCTGCAGAACTAGTTAGTTCTCTGATCTCAAGCTTGCGGCCACTGCTTGGATCAGAACCACACACACCATCTGGCACGAGGTGCCCAGAAACAGGAGATGCGAAGGCTTTACAAGCCCCCAAACACTAAATGCACCTCGCGCTTGTGCCCAAGCACCGTAAGTGCATCCGCCCTGTTGCAAACCGATCTGCAAACCCGCGGCAGCACTCGCGGTACTCCAGGAGCGGCCACAACCCCCCGCATGGCACGCTTGGCTCTCTCTCCCTCTTCTGAGAGCCAGGACGGAACAGAGCAGCAACAAAAGCAGCGAGCCCTGCCACGCACAGGCGCCCCGCAAGCGCTGCCTCCGGCCAGGGAAGGGGCAGGGCGGGCACCAGGCCGGGCACAGCCCCGGCCCTGCCTCTGCCCCGGGGGCACCGTCGGCCCCAGCCCCCCGCGGCCGCCTCGGACCCCCCGGCGCTCACCTTTGCAGACGGGCGAGCTGGGGCTCTTCCTCTCGGGGGAGCTCCTGCCTGGCTCCGGCGACTGCCGGCGGTGGTGGCGGACCCTGCCCTCGGGCAGCGGGGGCACGGGCGAGGAGCAGGGCGAGGGCGCGCAGCCCGGCGGCGGCGGCGGTGGGGGCAGGTGGTGGTGCCGCGGGGGGCTGCCCCGCGCCCCGCCATGGCCCCGCGTGGGGCTGCCCCGCGACGAGGCGGCGGCGGTGGCGGCGCTGCCCCCCGCTGTCCCCAGCGCGGCCGTGCCGGGGCCGCCGCGCCCGCCGCTGCCGGGGGGAGTCGCGCGTGGGAGCCCCGCGCCGGGGCCGCCGCCGCTCCTCGTGGGGCTGCCATGTTGCTGCTGCTGCTGCTGCTGCTGCTTCAGCTGGAAGGGCACCGTGGCCCGCATGGGCTGCAGGCGGCTGCTCGCCCCCGCCGCTCCGCCGCCCGCCGCCGGCGCGCCTGCCCCGGCCAGGGCCGTGCTGGGGGTCGGGGACCCGCCGCGCCTCACGCGCTGGTGGGACATTGTCCGTCGGCAGCCACGGCTCGCGGAAGGCGGCCTGAGGCGCGGAGGGGAGGGACGGCTGCGCGGCGCGGGCCGCTCCTGGCGGGGGCGCAACGCCTCGGGCGGCGGGCGCAGCCCCGTCCCGGTGCCGGTTCCCGCAGCCGACCCCGAGCCCCGTCCCGAGCCCGAGCCCCGCGCGCGGCGCCCG
>JAWWEV010000172.1:26919711-26978173 GCA_035583235.1 Hafferia zeledoni
GTTCCTGCTGCTGCTACATTGTCTTTTGTTTGAGTCCAAGGAAGTAGAAACATTTTGTTGTTACACTTTCTCTTTCTCGCAAGGTGTCTTTTAGAGTGCTTATGAATCTAGAGTAATGGGCTTTGTACTAATTAAGAAAGGAGAGGTTTTTTCTTGTTATACATAACTTGTGTAAGTGTGTGTGTTATGTATTTCTCTTAATTTTCTCTTTTCTGTATAAATACTTATAGCTAGTTTAAGCATTAAACCTGGTTTTGAAGTTTTTTTTCCCTTTCTCTCTTTTTCTCAGCCAGAGGCTAACTCTGTCTTTGGGCAGTTGGCGTTTTGCCAGCTCAACCCAAGACTGTGCCCTATTGTCCTACTGTTGGTTGCTTGGGAGAAGAGACCAACCCACACCTCACTACAACTCCCTTTCAGGTAGTTGTAGAGGGTGATAAGGTCTCCCTGAGCCTCCATCTTCTCCAGGCTGAACACCCCCAGCTCCTTCAGCCTCTCCTCACAGGACTTGTGCTCAAGTCTCTTCACCAGTCTCATTGCCCTTCTCTGGAAATGCTCCAGCAACTCAATATCCTTCCTAAACTGAGGGGCCCAGAACTAGACACAGCACTCGAGGTGTAGCCTCACCAGTGCAGAGTACAGGGGAAGAATCACTGCCCTGGTCCTGGTGGCCACATTATTCTTGATACAGGCCACGATGCCACTGGCCTTCTTGGCCACCTGGGCACACGCTGACTCATAATCAGCTTCCTGTCAATCAGCACCCCCAGGTCCCTTTCTGCCTGTCCACTCTCCAGCCACTCTGTGCCCAGCCTGTGGTGCTGCAGGGGGTTGTTGTGGCCAAAGTGCAGGACCTGGCACTTGGTCTTGTTAAACATCATCCTGTTGGGATTCAGCCCATCCCTCCAGCCTGTCCAGGTTCCTCTGCAGAGCCCTCCTACCCTCCAGGAGATGGACACTCCCCTGCGACTTGGTGTTATCTGCAAATTTACTGATGGTGGACTCAAACCCCTCATCCAGATCATCAATAAAGATATTAAACCGAACTGGGCCCAACACTGAAACCTGGGGGACACCACTGGTGACCGGGCACCAGCTGGATGCAGCTCCGTTCACCAGCACTCTCTGGGCCTGGCCATCCAGCCACTTCTTAACCCAGCAGAAAGTACACCTGTCCAAGCTGTGGGCTGTCAGCTTTTTCAGTAAAATGGCATGGGAGATGGTGTCAAAGGCCTTGGTGAAGTCCAGGTAGAGACAATCACAGCCTTTCCCTCATTCACCAGGTGGGTCACCTGATCATAAAAGGAGATCAGGTTGGTCAGACAGGACCTGCCCCTCCTAAACCTGGCATAAAAAGAGAGATGTGCTGTTGGGTATTAAGGGTACTTTCAACAAGCCAGTTAGTTCCTTAATACGTTTTGAATAGTTTGTGACCGAAATTGTTTTGGAAAAAAAAATCCCAGACTATAACAAATGTGAGGCTGACAGCCTGGGAGCACTGAGCTGTAAAACCTTGGGTCCCAAGATTCTCAAAACAGAGTGTGTCAAGACTGGGAAGTGGAATAAAGTAACAGTGACAGTGAATATACTGGTTCAACTAGGATAAAAGATGTCATCAACCAAACTTTGCACAGGAGTTTGCAGCAGTCTTTCCTGTCACTGAGAAGAGTGGAAACTATAATTTCCATCTTCTAAAACAGTGTCTGTTGTAAGGAAATACTACTATATTTGAAAGAAAATGCTTAGGAATCAAAATCTCACTGTTCCTTTTAAAAGGGTAGTAAATAGACACGGAAAAAGCAGTTGAGGGATTTCTGAGGCTCTGAAATCCATTTTCCTTAATTATGAAGTAGCAATGGATGTAAGAAAAATGCTGCATTTCCCCTCCCCTAGAAGCTGTAAGTTTTCTCAAAGGTTATTTTTCACCTCATGCTTGAGAATTTCAGAAATGGCACCAATCAGAAAGATGATCAAGGTATTCCACAGATTTCAAGACTGAAGACTAACATTAAACTTAAGTGCTAGATTTTTGTCTTATAAGTACTATGGTTTCAGTGTCAGTAGCTACTGGAGAGGTTAATGGAGCAATGCTTACCAGAAACCTACAGCTTCTGTAGACCTCATCTCTGCTAGGAATGATCTGAGCTAGAACACAAGAATACTGGATTGTATATCTGGACTGTTTTTCCTCTTGTTCATCTTCTGTTTTTCAGAGACTGTTCTTACATTACCCCTCTTGGATGGTATCTCCTTAGCAGATACAACACTGACTGAGCACGAAAACATCAATTTAAAGCTTCAAACTTAAAATGTAATTGGGATGACTGGCTCCTTTCTTACCAAGCAGAATTTCCTGCCTAGTAGACACCGGGTCAGCGTCTGAACCAGCAGTACTTTGTGAGTATGTTTTCCAGCATGCCATTCAGGGTCAGTCCTGGACGCAATTTAACAAACTGACAAGGAAACTTTTAAGAGGTCAAAAACAGAAAAGTTTTTTAAGAAGCAGCTCAAAGGCTTTATTCTAGCATCCCCTACTAAGTCTACATAGCTTCTGAGTGAAGAAGTATTGGAAAGCTTACTTACAAACTGTCCTGTATATAGAACACAAGCTAATTACAAATCTTTTTACAGCATACATGGGGAATAGTATTCAGCAATATTCCTCAATATCTTCTTGAGTTTTGGTTTCCAGAAATTGGTGTATTTTCTACACAGTGAAACATGACAGTATAAGGATGAATATTAACAGTGACATGTCGTCACCATGACTTGCTGCTTCAAATTATATTCTGAAAACATTTATCACTTGCTTGCCTTTTCTGTTCCAGACTTTGTTTAGGAGAGAATTTTTCTTCTATCCATTTGAGACTAATTAAATTCTCATACTGTTTAGACTGACTTTTCTGAAGCACAATCATTAGAAATACCAACAATAATCTAAAAGGCTATGCAAGCTTCCCATGTAGCTCCTTGTCCAATAAACCCCTGACACACCGCAGCATTGCTATCCCAAGCAAAATCTCCTCAAACTTTCATATATCGCATTCTGTGGCACTTTCTCTCATACCTTCTTTGTGTGCTAGAAAAAAGCTCAGAAGTTAAAAGAATGTAAATAAGTCACTTAAGTCCTAGTACTTGTATTATCCTCACCAAGGAAAAATTATTAGTGCTTAAATTCTTATGGCTGGGAACTGAGTTCAGTTGGAGAGCAGAAAGGAACACAAAGCACATCTGAGTCATGTTTGCACTTTCAGCACCTTGCAGTATAGGATGATTACTCCAGCAATTCCAAATTAAAAATGCTATAATATTCATCTTACTCTCAACTGTTAGGCTTAAAAACTATTAACAGGCTACAAATTCAGAACCATTCATTAATACATTTAAAATAAGCACTGTATCAAGTTCTATTTTACTAGCAAATTGGTTGATAGCCGTCATTCAACAGTAAATGCTGGGACACTAAAATCAATTTTGAAGAAGAAACTAGCAAGTTTAAATTTCTTTCTAAGTAAAAAAGCATCGCACCAACCTCATGGTTATGAATGACCTCCACAAAAAGTATCTCAAAAAAGTAGGATGAAAAAACCCCATAGCTTTCCAAAACCATGCTTTATTTTACCTTAAACTAACACAGTAGAGAACACAGTCCTATATCTGACACAAGATCAATACTACTTTAAAATAAGTGCAGTTTGGTGGACTTCAGCTCCTTCTGAACAGGCAATACCCTAGTTCTCAGCAGACATTTACTAAGACCACTTCCTTAAATCAATCCCAAAACATTGCAGAAATATGCTTGATGATTTCCCAGACTTAAAGGGAAAAGTTACTTAAATACAGTAGTTAATGACAGACTGGGATGTCAAAAAGCATTCTCAGTAGTGTACAAACATAACAAACATCATAAACGCTTCTTACGTTGGAAAAATTCATACCTGGGTAAACTGCCTGTTAAGCTTCTTTCACTTGATGATGACGACGATGATCCAGGTCTCTGATCTGTTTTCCTTCCTAGAGTTTCTGTTGCACTAGTCTGAGGTTTTTCACCTTCCTCTTCTGGCTTTTTTTTTTCACTATCACTTTCATCACTGCCTTCTCCTAAGATGTCATCCACCTGTCAAAGAGAGGAGAGTCAGTGTATCTTCTAAAAAACTACTCTGTATCAATTTTTCATAATACTTGTGTTGTTCTTTAATAAGAATTAAGAATATGCTTCAAATTTCCTTGGCTGCCTCCTTGAAAATTCAAATTAAACCCCAATGCCTTCAATGCAGTTTATGTAACAACTCCAGCAACATTCTGTTCAAATTAAATAAATCTGATCTATGCTTAGCTTAAGACAGATATAGCTCTACTCACAAACATGATACAGTCACACAAGAAACTATTACGAAAGGAGTGTTGTCTTCTGAAACTAAAGGAATAGACGTTTTATACTATTGTAACATATTGATGTATACTTTCGATTACATATATTTTACATTATTGCAATATAGAATCATTTAGGCAAGGCATATTAAAATATTTAGTAAGTATTCTTACATTTACAGGTATTCCTTTATGCATATATAACTTTAAAGAAGTCTATGCCTAAATAATACAATATGAACAAAACAATGTACAAAACCCATTTTAATGAGATTGTCTGCTTGAACTAATCAATAGGGACAAATCTATCAAAAACCTTACGTATTTTTTTTAAGTAATGGTTTGGGTTTTGCTTCTGAAAAGTTAGCATAGGATCCGATAATCCTCTAAAAACATAGAAATTTGTTCTGAGAGGTCTGGATCTGCTGAAACCATGATTAAAAGCAAATCATACTCATGAGCCACCCTGAGGAGCTTCAAAGTGTTATATTCTCTGAGTTAGCATTCAACCTTCAGAAAGAGACGAAAAAACAGGTGAAGATCCCGTAGTTTCTCTATTCTTGTGAATAGCAGAAGACATGGAAGTAAGCTATGTGTGAGCAATTCTTTATTAATATTCAAGAATTTTTCCTAGAAGCAGCTTCACAATTACTTTGTTCTCACTAATCCACACCTGCTTTATTGCTTTATCAAGAAGTAAAACTCTGTATATGAATATGGACCAAAAGTCAAAGACACCCTCTGTTTATCAAACTCATTACAAGGTATACTTTTGAACAACTTCCTTCAAATATCTATTTGTTTCAGAGTTCTACAACTCAAGCTAAAACTGGATTGAAAAATCCAGGCTATATTAGCCTTGGCTAGAATGATTTCTACACAAAATGAAAAGTAACTTGTAATCTTCTCAAATCTATAATTTAAGATGTTCTTCCATTTGCCCTTGGTTTGGTACATGTTAACCACCTGAAACATTGCTGTCTAATGCCCAACTCTTTCACTCTGAAAGCTGTAAAGAAAGCTAATGAAAAAGGAATGTCATACCAGCTTAGCACATCTAAACACAGATAACTGTTTCAGGTAGAAACTGTAGGAATGACTATGTCAAACCAAATTACATTGGTCCAAAAATGTTTTTTCAAGGAGCAGAAGTTGTCATATGCATGGAAAATAAGAATCATGGAATGTAATCAAGGGTCAGGGAGACCAAAAAGACTGCTAGAGATGACCGAACAGTGAACCTGGAAGAAAACTGTAAAGTACACAGGGTAGGGATTTTTCAGCGTATACAGAATACAGAGAAAGTCTCAAGTGTTTATGTATCACAGTCGCCTGTATAGCTTTGGTAGAAGATGCTCAAGGGTAGCCAACATGGCCAGCATTTGACAGCTAAATGACAGCACAGATCTACAGCTCTAACAACTCCTTTTCAGTAAGCTTTTAAGATTTAAAATTACATTCCTTCATTCCAAAAGCAGTACTTTTCCAGAAAGTCTTCTGTTTAAAACTACATTCTGACAACAAATATGTTTCAAAGGACAAAGTTAGGCTGATAAGACATTCAGTGTTACAGATGCTTCTCTCACACTCAAGTTTTATAGTCTTTTAAAATCTACTTTGCATGAACAGTTTTGACAGACTAGATCAATCTAGTTATTGCCATGTCTGTTTTTCTTTCATTCTGAACAATGATAATATTATCTGTTTGAAGTCTGAAATACCATTTAATATTAGAATTGCTAAGTTGGCTGTACACATATATGTCCCATTTCTCTGAAAGGGTATATATAGTGCAGGTATAAATCAGAAATATGTCAGGTTTTGAAAATCATTGTATATCAAAACAATGTGGAGACAGTCCTTACATACCACGTTAAGTAGAAGGGCAGAATTCGTGTTTTGGGTGCCTAACTGTTGACTAAATTGCAAAAGTACTGAAAATTTTAAGTATTACATCTTGATGTTTCACAATTCTCAAAAGAAAGGGAAAACAAACCGTGCTTTCATTGAGGCAGTGAGACTTAACCCAGTCACACTTGAAAACATTAATAGGCAAAAAACGTGCCTTAATATGTAAGCACGATCTATCTAGACATCACTAACTTTAAATAAAGAAGTTGAAATAACTGAGGAAACTTCCACCTGTCAGAACATGACAGATACTGATGTACTATAGAACTTCAGCTTATACGATTAGATTTTATACAATTAATACAAATGGAACATATAACACTTCACAACAACTAATACTGGTAAGATATACCAAGGGGATGCTTACTCCTTAAACACAACCATAGCAGAAATCTTTAAAATAAAGACTTTTATAATCCAGCAAGAATGATTAACACTGAAAAAGAAAAATTATTAATCCCTTAAAAATGACAAAGTTGTTCCATTCAGCAAGAGAATGAAAAGCCTGACAATTCTTTTAAACAGCGGATTACAAAAGCTAGAAAAAGTCTCCAGCTGACAAAGCTGTTTTATTTCTCATTTGGAAGGAGTAGAGCACACACTCATGCAAAGAACGAAGAGCATTGAGATTTTCAGTCTCATTCTCTGATTACAAGTTGAAAAGTACCTAAAACTTTGTTAAAAACAAAGTCAAAGCCTTCTGTAGTATTAACAAACCAGATCACGTGGAAAATGCTTTTAATCCAGAAGCCAAGTTTCCACATTACACATCGAGACTCCAAGAAAACACCAAAAGAGAAACAGCCATGAGAAACTCAGTTTCTTATAAAGATAAGTTAAAGGCAATGTTTTGATACAGCATTATGGATATGACAGAAACCTATCATGATGCCTTACATTTTCTGAAGGTACCAATTACATATGCAGTAATGCAAATGACATATTAGGAAAAAAAAAGGAGATGTGAATAAATTTCAGTTCTTTCAACTAGCAAGTACTTTAAAATTCAAGTTTTAATAGAACTGAGAAGCTACCTTAGCAACAGGACAACACATGTAGCTACTGAAATGATCTCTCTTAAAAGTGGTACAATGAGCTGAAACAATTTTTTACTGGAGTTACAGAAAATTCCACAAAAAGAATAGCTGTAAATTTTTTGCTCCAGTTCTGCACAGAAGATAACACACATTTCTGCACCCTCCATGGTCTTTCCAAAAAGACTTTTGCTCCAACTAATCATGTAAGTTAGGGGAAAACAGAAAAAAACTCCAGGTATTTACAAAGAGCTCTTTAGGTCTGTTTCTACTGCCACAAAACTCATTGTTCATTATTACAATGGAAACAACTGAACTAGTATTGACAGCAAGCACATCTAACAACCAATGCCATTTCAGCACAAAGTCTGTGTGGCCTGAGCATGTATTTGAGATTGTGTTCAATACATTGCATCTCAGGATGAACTTGCAAGAACTAATATAATCTGCCACCTGAATGTGCCAAAAGGCTTCCACGTTTCAATACCTTATATTCCCCCGTAGCATACAAAGTATTAAAAGATATCTTTAAAATTAAAATCAGATATACACCCAAGTGCACTGGTAATTACAGGTATCGCCATGTAAGACAGTGTTACCTCAACATACTCTTTATAGATACTACAAAATGTTGTTGTGTTTGGTGCCAGGGACCATGATGCTCTCTTAGCAGTTATTAAACATAAAAGCCAGCAGATCACCAGCTCCATCCAATTAGTGGAGAAATGGATGCTCTGCAAACAAATACCAGGCTAAAAAAGAGCAAACAGGTGCTTTGGGTGTGAATTCAAATTTCAGTATCTTTATCTGCACTGCATTTTCTTTAATGCTTTTTCAATTAGCTGAGTAAGTCTGACCCTCTATGTTCCTGTTCAGGATGATATGCCTATGTCATAAACACAACTAATGCAGATTTCCTTTAATACATATCTCAAACTGTACAAGTACAATTACCTGAAATGTAATAGGCTGGTAGTCTTCAAATAATTAATCGTGAAATGTACACCCCACTTTTTTTGAATATTCTTCAATACATTGCTGACATGGTGAAATCCTAGTGTGCCCAAAATTGCTCCAAAGAACCAAAACAGCTCAGTGTTTGGGGCTGGTTTTGCTTGACATTTTCTTTCTACCATTTGGGACTGATCTCCCACACACTTGCACAACTTACAAGAAGTTTTATTATTTGTAATTAAAAAAAATTTAAAAGCTGGTATTTTGGTCTTACAGGTTATTTCTCAACTACAGCACACAAACTTCTCAAGGCTGTAAATACATTGCATGCATTTTAAAAATTATCAGGCAAATGTATACAAACACAGAGAACATGGAAGATTGAGCTTTTTAATTCTATCTTCAATTGCTTCTAAAGTATCTTAAGTCACATCTGCATTAGAAAGCTGTCCCTGCAACCTTCCAAAATGGTGCCAACATCCCAAAGGCTTTGCAGTGCATTACCAATACTGTCAAAAGATCCTCTTTCATGTAAGTCACTATTTCTCCAGCAAAACTGGTGGCCATGCTATTTGTGGAATATGAAAGTTTCCCTTGAGGACAGAGAACTTCCAGTTCTATGTTTTCATAATTCTCCATTTGATCCTATAACCTTTACTTCTGCCTTGCCTTCCAACATCCCCTTCCACTTTGTCCCAAATTACTGCTGTTTAGTAGATTACAGAAATCAGCTATTTCAGAAAAGTGAAAAGCCAAAGAAAGAGTAGATAGGAAAAGGGACATTAAAAAATTACAGATTAAGACGCTTTTCTGACTATGTGAAATTAACAGTGAATGGTGGTATTAGACTATAAATCAAACCAGAGAGAGCCATGGCTCCATTTTTCTAGAGCTGTGCACTCAACTTTGTAAAGTTCCAGCACAGAGGTGTGAAAACTGTTCTGTCTGTAGCAAAAAAACCCCCAAACAGTAAATAACACTGTAAGAGTAACTCCACATTATGAAGTAGTTTACAGGAATTAGTATTGATAACTGATAAAGGTGCAGTTTTCTTCCCATAACCCAGATTACAAGAGGTCACCCAACAGTTCTCTCCCACAGTGCACACAATTACTTGACAAATCATTACCATGGCACAACCACAAATGTTTGTCCTCTCCTTTCCTCAAACTCCTCAAAACATACACTAAAGACATTTTGCAAAGCAAGGAAAGGTTTATTAACAGTAGGGGAGAAGAAATGAGATTTGTGCAACTGATACGGAAAGTTTAACCCCCTGACAAGGAAAAAAGCAGCTTTGCAAAGATGAGTGAGAGGCCATGACAAAACTGAAAGCACCTGCATGAGCACAAGGCAGGAAGTCAAGCACAGGGTCATTTTACTTTAGCAGGATGTCATCTTTAATTTCAAATCCCATGTGGTTCTATGCAAAACAGCATAGCACAGATGCCACCCACACGCCAATCTTGAGCAAATCAGGTGTTAGTTAAACAACTTTGTATTTCAGAGTAAAGTTTCTATGATGACTATCTATTTGAATGCTATCTTCAACTGAATATCACATTTATTTAATTTTTATGTATATGTGTTACATTGTATCCTTGATAAAGGGGCTGAGATCAACCTATAAAAGACTCATAATTTCTAGTGAAGCCAAAAGGCAAAAATCCAATTTACTGCCTTAGTTTAGGCTGCAAACAGATTTCTGAGTTATACTGAGAATTTCTAGAATGACAGCAAAACCAAACCTGTAACTTGAGCTTCCTGGCACTTGTGGGTTGGAATTTTTGCCATCACCTCAGTGCAACTTTGCAGTACTTAAAGACAGAGTTCCACTGGAATTCCAAAAGCAATGAACCTTTCATAGAGCAAGAAAAAAATACCTGAAATAAAGTGCATTTGTCTTAATGATCTCAGATAAGGAGGTATTCACACTGTGAAAAAATTCAACATCAAATCCATTTTTCATAGTGTAAAAATGCTTTTATGACAAGCTTTCAGAATATCCAAGTAGTTTCAAAATAAGGGAACTTGGGATTTTTTTTTATCATCTGCTCTATTTATATTAATAAACACTGTTTATTCACCTCTACCTTTCACCAAGACACCCCCAAAATATTAGTTTCTTCATTAGCAATTAAAACAATCACTAAAATGCTTTATTGTCTTTTTGTAATACAACAGTATTAATGAAATAATTAAAGACATTACTGCTTTGTTCTTCAGCAGCTTAAGGCCCAGAATAAGCCATCTTCATGCTCAAAATTATTGTTTAAAATACATCTTGCTTTTCTAAATACCCTGTGGTATATTTTTGAGTGAGAAGTGACTGCCTTTTTCCTCTGTGAAGGGGCATTAACCATGGATAACTTTTCTTAGTTTAGGCAGTAAACAGATTTCTGAGTTATACTGACAATTTCTAGAATGACAGCAAAACCAAACTTGTAACTTGTGCTTCCTGGCACTCGTGGTTTGGAATGGTTTTCATCTACTGTTATTAAACTGCACATAAAAATATTACCAGCTCCTTGTAATGACTGACAAGTTTTAGAATGAAAAGCAATTATGTGAGAAGAAAAAGTTTTAAGTTTGAGCTCCATGCTGAGCATAGTTGCTATGCTCAAAATTTGAGAAACAGCAATTTAAAAACACCATGTACAAATCACTCACAGGAGCTCCTGGGAAACGAGCAGCAAAACAGCCCCAGTAGCTGGAGTTCACAACTCTGCTGTCAGCATTGGCTACAATGCCTGTACACATTTTAATTGCAGCCCTGGGCAGTAAAGTGTGCTCCTAAAAGGCAGACACCACAGGAAAGAAAGCCAGACACGCTGCCTGTATTAATTTGACCACTTAACTTGTGTATATGAAAAGGCAACTGCGACTACAGCTGTACAATTCACTACATTTGGGGGCTTTACTACTGTACCTAATACTTGGACTAGAATGAAGTAAAACGTCACTTAGAGATTACATACCAATATTATTACTAAATTGCAGCGCTAATAATGATCCTGTATCCTTGCTCATGATTGAGACTTAATTCTTCAAAGAATGCCATTTAAAAGTTCTGAATAACTTTGAATTTCCCACCTAGAAATGAAACCCCTGATTTGAGTAGAAACTTCATAACCATTCTGAAGAACATTAACAAGTTCTATGGCCAGAACTTGAAACTGCTAAAAGAAACATGAGGTGCAGTCCTTTCTTCGTAATTAGGATGTCTCAAGTGCTGAGTTAAGGACTCTAAGCAGGGACTCCCTCTAATGGCTTTAAGCTGAAGTAGGATAGATTTAGATTATATACTAGGAAGATAATCTTTACTGTGCGGGTGGTGAAACACTGGCACAGGTTGCCCATGCAGTTGTGAATGCCCCACCCGTGGAAGTGCTCAAGGCCAGACTGGATGGGGCTTTGAGCACTCTGGTTTAGTGAAATGTGTCCCTGCCCATGGCAGGGAGGTTGGAACTAGACGATTTTTAAGTCCCTTCCAACCCAAACCATTCTATGATTCTATAATTATTAGTACAATGAAAATTGCCTTCTTCAATCAAATTAGTAACACTTACTGATGATGGAATGAGAAAAAAATGCCCATTCCTAACTATCAATTTGTGAAATATAAATTCAATTCACATGGACTAAAAGTTATAATAATAAGATTGACAACAACTTTTTAATCAGAAGTCTCTAAAAGAGAAAGTGTCTCAAGGGAAATAACACGATGATTTCTCCAAAGCCTTTCTGAGCCAGTGACATCGCTGCAGCCTGGAAGCTATGGTTTTATCCAATTATAAAGCCATTCATAACTCTAATCTTCTTTTCCTTTATTCTGTTTTCAAAAGCAATCCTCTGCCAAAAGGTCATTAAATAGTAATAGACCTGTAAACCTTCACTGCTGGTTTTTTTTAAATGGTTAAGATAAAGTAAAAATGACCACAATACTTATGGCCAAAACACAACTGTTCACCTATCCAGGAGGATAGGCTTGATGGGAATCATTGAAAAACAAGGAGAGCATTTCAACTCTGCCTTGACTGTACAGCAGCTTATAACTGGGATGGAAAGGAAAGACAGCTTGAGCCCACTAGAGGCAGCAAGTATGAAGCCCTCTGTTTTTCTGGTTGCAGCACTTCTAAAATAATGACACCCTTGCAGAAATAAGAGCTCCCTGGCTGCTAAATGCAATGATGCTTCAATCTAGATTGGTGAAAACGTCCATGCCAAAATTCCAGAAAAGGCTCCAACTACACAAGTTGAAGGCCAGTGCATAAGAGGATGATCTACAGTAACCTTTCAAAGAAAGAATGTGTTTTTAGTCTGTTACTGACCTTTACTTATGAAAAGTTCTGGCTTTAGGTAAGACAAAAAGCAAGTAGCTGGAAAAGGTTTATCCTGGGGTTCTCTGCAGGGAAGCAATCCTCTGCTGACAAGGGGGGACAGAACGCTGCCTCCTCAGCAGCAAACAGCTTTCAGGTCACTTTCATAGCTATAAGCGACGATGGGATGCACCATGACCTTACCTGACAGAAAAGAATCCACTTAGTTTGACAGAATGAATTTTTTTTCCAAATATGGAAAAGTCTAATAATTTTTAGCTTACCTTTGACTGTAATTTTTTCTTCCATAAATCAAAACTTTTCATTTCACCTTTTTCCCTCCATGAATTGAAAATCCTTTTTAGGTATGTTCTTATCAGCCAAATGTTTAGGTACAGTTTAGGGACATATCTTCAAAAAAGCTAGCAAGTATTTTACCATACTTTTAAGAGGTGATATTACGGCATAATGCATGTGAATGATTACACTTTACTACAATGTACAGAGTCCACATTAAGAGATTCGGGCTGAATTTAAGTCACATTGAAATAAAACATCTTATACCAAGATGTCACTGGAAGGGCAAACTGCCTGAATCAGGTTAAGTTGTCCCTCAGTACATAAAATTTAAGGGAGAATGTGTGATGCAACTGAGTTCCATTACTTCTGAGTAACCTCAGAAGAACTTGCTTTTCACATTCTGTTTCTTTTTCCTTTGGTATTAGAGCATTTTTTCTCCTTTCAAATATCTGACTTGATTTTTTAGAGTCACATAATGCATTTAGGCACATGCTTCAACACCCCTTTGTCCCAAACACTTCACATGCAGATTTCACTGTTCTCTATCACAATTACCACCAGTTCATCTGGGCAGGTGATGAATCAGTAAAATCAGAAGTGTATCAGAACCCTAGTCCTGTTCATGATTAAATAACCAGTATTTTTCTTCTTTTTAAATATCCATACAGTGAAAAATATCTTTGTACTACTCTGATTTTGATAAAGGCATGCTTCAGGTTAGAATATCAAGTCTGGCAGTATCACTATATTTCTTTTGATAGATTGGAAAACAGTTGCTGTGAACAGTTCAAGGAATATTACCAAAGCTTAGAAAAAAGCCTCCGTGAGATTTAGTCTACATATAATTCATTTAAAGATTGACTTTTATGTCCTGGATGACTACATTTAAATTAAAATGCATTCTGCTGAAACCAAAGCTGGTAGAAAAAAAGCTATACGTTCACATACTCAGGCACTAATTGCATATTCTTCAGTATCCATTTCCATGCTGAAAAAATCACAGGATCTGACTAGTGAACATGCTCAACACTTGCAAGATCCAAGGAAATGGAAGCTATCTGAGTGTTCAACATTTCCAATATGCAGAATATTAATCTTATTTTTTCTATTTCAATTATCCCATCCTTTTTTTAAAAACACCTTAAGGGACATTTGAGAATTTGTTAGTCTATATACACCTAGAATCACAGAATTATTTAAATTGGAAGGGACTTCTGAAGGTCACCTGATCCATCTACCTGCTTGAAGCCAGACCAGTTCTATAAGGCTATACAAGGCTTTGTCCAGGAGTGCTTTGAATGTCTTCAAATACGAAGAACTAGAAGCTCTTTGGGAAGCCTGTTCCAAAGCCTGATCACCTTGAGATGAAAAGATTTTTTTCATTATATACAGTCAAAGTAACTGCTGTTGCAATTTGTGCCTACTACCTCCTGCCCCAGGGTGGTCCTGTGGTGTAAAGGAGAGTATTCTGGACTCTGAATCCCAAGGACCTGAGTTCGAGTCTCAGTGGGGACCGTCCCCTGGCAGTTAAAGCCTCCCTGCCATCCCATCCTGTCACATCTGGGATGCTCAGCAGGGTCAGCCCTGGTCAGTAACGGGTGCTGTGACAGTCCCGAGGACTTCCCTGTCACCGTCCAAGCTCGCTCGGCCGTGGCAAATGGACCTTAGAACTTAAACGGTGGGGCCAGTTCTGTGCACGCTGTGCCTCACCTAAAACATTCACTGGGCAGGCTGGAAGGGCACGTGGGGAGAGCCCTGCCCAAATCTGCGTTTGCCAAGTCTGGCCATACAGATTTCTACAGCTACAGTTTTGTATGACAATATAGAAGCCTTAAATGTAATTGAATTTAATGGGCTAAAACACTATGTTTAAATAGCAACCACACACACAACTACTATATAAAAAAGAGTTGTAAAAATTATGTGTTAGGTGTTCTGGGCTATTTTTTGATCTCCAAGAGAGGTACCTTAAATTACTCAGCTTCAAATAAAGCTTGTCACCTGCATTCCCAGGTTTCTTTCTCTCATAAATCCATTCCACCTGAACAATCAGTGACAAGTCTGTCATTGGAGATCTTGAACTCCTGGGCTGCACGTCACAGTCTGATCCCAACTTCACTGTGATGCACTAAAGAAAAATTTTAAATGGCATATGAAAAAAAAATTGTATTTGCTACCAGTGCTACCATCTGATGCTGTAACTCATGCACAACATACATATGCATCTAAATACATAAGGAGTTTACATAAAAAATATATATCTGGCTTCACTGCAATACGTATATTTTTCATTGATGAAAGGCTTAAAGTTGAACAAAAAATAATATGCACATTTTAAAAAGGAGGTTAATGTATTTCCCTGTTAAAATAGTTAGTGGGAGACCAGACAGAAAAATTCAAATACTCCAAATTTATGCAACATACTGAACTCCCAGTCTATAATCCAACTTTCATAGACTAATCAATCCAATTTCAATTTACTTTGATGAGCTGCTACAGATTTTCCAGTTAGACATCAAGTGATGTATATGCTACTGCACTTGGCAATTATTACTGAAACCAGCCTGTCCGAGCAATGGGAACTGCCATCATTTTTATACAAGTAAAAATCACAGCATAATTAATGTCTCCTGTACTGACTTAATATGTGAATTTTAAAATTCTCCCTAATTAGGTTAGAAATGTTTGTAGTAACGTTTCAATAGCAGAACAACTATGAACTTTTGAATATTTTTCATGAAAGAAAATTATAATCTGAACACAGATGTAGTAATGTGTTTTTTTTAATATTTCACAAAGGAGTATCAGAGAAAAATGCACTGAACCTGTAGCATATACAATGTATACATAAATATTTTTTAAATAATTTGTTGTTACTGGATTTGGGGCAATAATCTATTCCATACAATTAAAGAACTTCCTTATTCTCCTGAGGCAGGTAGGATTATAGATTTCTTTCAGAGAAAGTTGATGGGTGGGAGGATATGGACTTTCTAAACACATTTATGAGCTGAGGTTTTTTTGTTGCCTGTTTCCTGAACCTTGCCAGCATCTATCTTGCATTGTTTTGTGCCCAGTCACTGAAAAAAAATCAAAATGTGTTGCCTTTGAAAATTAGGTGGTTTTCTATATGAAAACAAGACTCAAATGGGCAGCACTAAGAAAGCAAAACACGAATGGAAATGTTGTTTCTTGGAATATTCTAATTATGACAGTATCAGATGGTTTGCCTTTAAATCAGGAGCCTCTTTGCTTTAGCTGGGCAGTTTAAGTGCACCTTGGAGCTTCAGGGAAGGCCTCGGTACCAACCATTTAGCACATGAAGCTTTGAAGCATTAATAGCAAATTCAGGGCAAGTGTTGCACATAACATGACTTGTAAATACCAATTTAGAAGGAAATACACCTGACCATGAGGCATGTCCGTTCAAATTATTAGAACTCACATTCTAAAAACCATATTATGTTGGTGACTATATCATAGGAAACAGAACAAGAGACAATGCATTAGCCTAAACAACTATTTTGGCTTCTACTAGTAAGTTGTTTACTATAATTAGTAAGATTTTGGATTTTGTCTTATATATACAAACATCACAAATGTTTGCTCTATCATTTTACTTGAATTATCTGTTATAAATTACCATAACAAATACTCTACTGTTGCCTATTTAACACAATTCATAGGTATTTACACTATCATTCTATTTTTATTTTGCTATATTTACCTTGTCTGCAATATACATGAGAAACTGACAGAAAATTATCAACTGTTATCATTATCCATTTTTTTTTCTTAAAAACCAACCAAATAAAAGCAAAATCAAAAACAATAAGGAAATAAATCACATTTGTCTCCCTTGTTTATAGTACATTTATCACCCATCCCTGTCCTGGTCTGTAGAGTTCTTCCTCTTACATGTATTTTGTTTTGTTAAGGATGATTCCCTGTGGTATGAGATACAATTCATTATCTTGAACTTACAGAGAAAGTATTGGATTATGTGCTGTGACCAAAAAAAAGGGCATTTCTAAATTAAGCATTAAAACCAAACTGCTAATCTGGTCTCATCTAGCTGGGCAGAATGACAATATTTTGCTACCTGCTTAAGAGTTCCTTTTGACTGACCTTTAAAAATAAATAATTTTACTCTACTTAATCTATAGCGTATTTTGTGATAAAGCACATTTTTCTATCATGTTACAAATTGTATTTATCCATGGTAGATTGCAAAGCCAATACTTGTTGCTAATAATAATTCATCCCAGAGGCCCTGCAGCAAATGGTAGAAAAACAGGCAAAAAAAAGCATTATTTGCTTTAAGAATGTTCAAGGAAAAGTGCAGAACACTTTCATCTGGTATTAATTTATTTTGATTGCATTGATCACAAAAAAGTTGGATTTCTTACAAAGGCTTGGCCTGCAAAGAAAGGCTAGAGAAGACAGGGTCAAGAGGGCACAGGCTTAAGCTCTGCTAGGGGAGGTTTAGGTTGGATATCAGGAAGAAGTTCTTTACAGAGAGTGGTCAGGCATTGGAATGGCCTGCCCAGAGAGGGGGTGGATTCTCCGACCCTGGAAGTTTTTAAGGTGAGACTGGACGTGGCACTGAGTGCCATGATCTGGTAATCGAAGTGGGGTTGGATTAAGGGTTGGACTTGATGATCTTGGAGGTCTCTTCCAACCCAACTGATTCTATGATTCTAAATCTGCCTTAGCAGAAAGAAGCAGCAGTCAGTGAAATAACTTTTCTCTCCCCAGAGTGATTTGAGTTAGACAAGAGAGTCCTAAATACTCTTTTCAGCCCATATTGTGAAATGCTGATGGATGACACATGCAAAGCAAAATCAAAGTCCCTGGGAAAGGAGTGAAGCATCTTCAGCACACAGGATGCAGTGCTCAGCACAGACCAGCACAGCACACCTCAGATGGAGACTGAGAGGGGCCAGAAGAGAAGGAAACCACAGCGAGCATCATGAACATGCCAAACATTCTGATTCAGGTCTTGAAACCCAGCTGAGCAACTGGCAGGTTTTCAACATCTGGGATGTGAGATGGCAGCAGATGGAAAGCTGGAGAGCGAATTAAAAGTCAAACCAGAGGAAGGCTGCATTTTTGAAGAGGGGAAATATAACTGTGCATTTATACAGGGGGATAACATAATTACGCCTCAGAGACGAGAGGTACCATTTGAACTGGTGCTTAAAGAACATCAGGAGCCTGAAATGTGCCTCTTGGCTTGTATTTCCACAACTACACTTACTCAAAGTCTGGATTTATAGAGCTATCTCTTGGAGATATCTAGGAGAATCTAAGAAACGTTAAGAAGAAGCATTACAAGAGAAAATCATAGCAATCAAACACAAACAAGGGATTTTGGGGAACAGCAAGAATCAGATATAGCAAGGCATGTATTAGGCTGGATCTATCATCAGATACAGAACAAGGTTGGCAAAGTTTACCTCAGGGGGAAAAAGTAATAAAACAGCAAGGAAACAAATGAGCTTAAAAGCAGCAAGCATCTGTTTCAGTCAGCTGAAAGGAGACAAGCTAAGGGAGGCAATTGTGTGCTGCCAGTATCCTGCCACAGGAGTCTGGCAGACTGACTGAATTGATTTTCTTTCTTTGAACATCACCAGCATTCAGATAAAGAGATAAAAACTTTACTTGATACCAAAGACTGATGTGCTACACTTTTTTATCTAAATAGTTTTTACTGAAGTGTTTTCAATCAGAAAGAATATTTCTCAGGTTGAAGGAGGTCCTGACTAATAAACAAGGAAATTAATTTTCTTTCCATAGAGAGCAAAACCAATCATTTCAAAAAAAGGTGAGGTTTACCTGACATGGTGAAAAAAACAATTTATCTCAATAGATATTACATTCACATTCACTGACAGCTAAAATCAATGTGCATACAAACTGAAAGAAGGGACTACGCAGAGGGGACAAAATCCCCAACCCTCCCCCCCAAACACCCATGAATTTTAAAAGCATGCAATAAATTTTAACACGATGAATGAGGGGCTCTCTAAGAACTCTGAAGGGAGGATGAGTTTCAACTCTACTTGACAACAGCAGTCAATTAGGATGCACCTACCTGCCAAAGACATTAGGTTGATTTTTACCCCAGACTGTCTGCAAGGAGGTAAAACAGGAAAGATTCGTGACTCATCACAAGTGTTTTGTGCCAAGTAAGATTTGCGATTTTTTTCTCTGTGTGTAAACAAAACATGTTCACAACCTATCTTCACTCGAGCTTTTAAGTATGACAGTTATTAATATTTCTGAATAAAATGTATTTTTCAGTGTACACCATTAGTGACCTAAATACGGTTTTACATAAATTCAGGGGGTGGAACCGCACACAGAATAAAATGGCAAAAATGGCTGACATTGTTTCCTTACATTTGTTCACCATTTTGTAATTCAGAACTTCACAGTCTGGCATCTACTACTACAAAGGAAACACATTTTGATTTGGAAGGATCAAAGGAAAGGTACCGAGTTCAGATTTTTTTTTTTGTTCCTTTTTAAAAGCCCTTTCAAGCTGGGGGAAATTCATGCATTGTCACCTCTGAGCACAATGTGTTATAGGCAGCTGCTTCAAGCTGGCTACAAGGTGCAAAGTTCACTGTCATGACCGGCTGACTGCTCAACTGTCAAGGAAAAATTAACAAATAAAAAATGGGAACATGTGGCAGTTTTAGAAACACACTTTTCAATAAAGCATACTGTGAACTATAGACTATTGCACATTTCAACATGACACAAGAAAAATAAGAGGTTCAAAAGAGAATACACTTTGTAACATAGAAATATACAGACTAGCTTGTGCACAGAAATCAAAACATGGTTACAAGACACCACTGCAGTCAAACCTGTCTTATAGTCTGCTTATGTTCTTAGTGACCTTAACAAACTGGTCCAAAACTGATTATCAGCAATACTTTTTTTTGTTACTTTTTTTTTAAAAAAATATTTTGAGACCACATTTTTGATACACATATATATATTCCGTGGTCAAAACAGACAGACTTAACTTTAGCGATACTAAATAAAAGTGCAAAAACGTTCAAAAAATAAAACAAAATAAAAAAATATGGAAGCATAAGCTAAAAATTTTCTGCATAGCTGAAATCTATTTAAAGCGAGTCCTCGGTAGGGGTTGCTGACAGGAGGAGAAAGCAGTTTTTTTAAAATGTCTTCTGCATGTCTGTTTCAAATAATGCAAAAAAAAGGTCATTTGTCGGCATTTAAAGTACTTCACAGGCAGTTCACACCCGCGTCCTTGGATACCATGGTGGTGGCGGTGCCTCCCTCGGCCAGGTACACGGCAGTGCTGGATTTGGGCGGTGCTGCCGGGGCGCCGCCGTTGTTGTTGACCTCGCAGGGCAGCGGCTCCGTGGAGATGACCCACGTGGAGGGACGCCACCGCTTCAGCGAGTACGGAGTTTTCACACGTTTCTTGATCTTGTCTCCTGAGCCCGATTTGCCATCCTGTGAGGAGTCACCTACTGAAGGAAAAAACAAACAAAAAAAAAAACCCCAAACCACCAAACAAAAACAAAACAAAACAAAACAGAGTAGAAAATAGTATTATGAGGAAGGTAAGAGTAGACTGGAGTCCAGGGTTGTTACTTATGTGAAACGGAACAAAATCTTATCACACAGAAGCAACTGCGTGGCAGAGGCATGACAGAGAGATCAAATGCAACAGCCACCACTAAACAAGGGGTTAGATTCTGTTCTCTGTCAGAAATTACTTCAGTGAAGTAATTTGTGTTACCTGGAACGCACATTGGCATCAAACAGGAGAATCAGCATTTGACATTTGAGGGGCTTTTGCAACCATAGTATCTTATATTACCTGTAATGGGAGGTACAAAAGAACGTTGCTACTACAGGACAGCAAAGGGTAGAATTTAAATAGAGTAATTAAATGTTAGGTCCACTAATTCTACTTCACCTGAAGACGAAATGGTCCGTTCTCTGTTAAGATGCTAAGTCAGGATTTGAACATTGGGTCCAAACCCAACTTTAATCATGGTAAAACTTCAGCATTAAAATTCTGACTGCTAAAAAAACTTTACACAACCCTTGAAGTTAACCTTTGATTAGAGAAAGTGCTGCAATAATCTTTTTTCTTTACCTCAATTAGATTTCAAATCACATTCACATGTTAAGGCAAAAATTAAGGTTTCCTACTTAAAAGGAAGGCTAAAATATTGCACTGCTGAATATTCAACTACATTTCTTGAAAGGTATGTTCTGGTTTGGTTTTAAACCTTTTATTTCCAAAGATGCCTGGCACCTCAGTTTATTTCACTACTATCACAGCATCTGTCTAAACACAGTCAAGAGATTTGCAAGCACCTTTCAAAGACTACAGTGCCCTCTGGAAATACATATTCTCTTTAAAATGCACACCAGAAGGCCTTTCCAATAGCTCATACAGGCTCAAAGTCAAACACAAAGGATGTACTTAATTTAACTATTTGATTGCATTCTTACTTTAAAAAGGAGAGTTCCATTATAACCTCTTAGATCTTTGGCCATAAAACCCTTAAGGTAGTTATTCCTTCTTTAACTACTTTGATTAATTTTTAATATGTACGTGGTAAACTGACAAATAATTGCTATAATTTTTGGAGCTCAGATAACAAAACAGAGAACACCTGACCCTTCATCTAGGGATTCATCTGGGCTAATACAGTAACATCAGTTGCTTTAAAAGTAATTAAGTACATAAGTAGTTATTATAATAAAATAGTTTAATAAATGCATCTTAGAGACAGCTACTCTTAAGAAAATGAGGAAAACTAAGGGGAAAAATGCATAATGTGCCCCTGCAGAAAGGATAGGAAGCTTCTTCATCAATATGATTTGCAGCTGCCAAGGTAGGGGCCTTGCAAGGAATGACAAAAGTTAACCTAGAGTCAGAGTAGATGGATTAGAAAGGGACAGATTTATTCTGTGTGTGTGGAAGAAAGATAGTGATCTAATGTGCTGGAAATGATGGAGACAGCACTTTATCAAAAAGACTGAAATTGTGCTGACAGAGATTAAATTTATATAGGATTTAATAAGTATGCTTTGAGGAGAGACAGGAGAAAAGGGAGTAATTTCTATTTGAGCAGATACACATAGTTATTAAGCAAAGAAGTGTCAAGAGAAACTGGTAAAGTCCTGCAGGCACTTACACTGCAAACTACTGCTATCCAAACTATTTGTAGCTGACAGATCCAGCGAATTAGGCCTCTGTGCTCTTCTAGTCTGGGTCTGCCCAGGATTCCTCACTACACTCTGGACACTGACTGCTGCTGTGTCTGGACACGGATTACTGTTGTTGTTATTGGCGTTTGTTCGGCCGTTATCCAGTGGCCGCTCCCTCCTGTCTACGAGGCGGTCCAGGACGCCTTCATCTTGGCCAACCTGCTGCTCCCGCCTCAGCAGGGGCTCGTGCTCATCAGGGCTGGAATTGATATTCAGGCGGCTGTCCTCCCCACTGAACTGGTTCTGAAGCATCTCCTGTGCCCTCTGTGCCACCGAGCTGGCTGTCTGACCGGAGGGCACCGAGCCGTTGGCATACTGGGTTGTGCCAGCATGAGAGTTTATGCCGTGGCCTCTCCCAGCCACTCCGTTCATGGTAACGGTGACGACGTGAGGTTCTGCAGCATTGATAGTGTTCATCTTGGCAACGCCTGTTTCCACCTGCTTCAAGTTTGATTTGTGCTTGCCACCAAATTTTAAGCGTGGCTCCTTTGTAGAATTTTTGGTGTTTAGAGGGAGGCTAGTGGGCCTCTTCGGAAGGTTCTGTTGCTTGGGTAGAGGATAGACCTGAGCAGATGGGACATCCGGAATCAAACATGCTTGACCATTGCCAGCCTGCGTGAAGTCCTGCTGTCCTGTCACCTCTACTGCAAGTTTTATCAGCGGATAAAGCAAGCTGGAACTAGTGCTGCTAAGTGGATCTGGCCCACTAAACTGCTTAAGTGAATGTTCCATCAGATTCTCATCAGAGCTTTCTTTCAGGTTCTTATCCACTTCTTTTGGATCCAATTTATTTGTCTCTAGGTCCTCCTCTGTCAGCTGCAGACACACAGGGGTGGGCCCACCTGGCTGCATGACGTTTGCGGTATGCAAGTTTGTTTCATCCAAATAGGGCATTTCGGATATGGTGGTCATGCCAGTGCTAGGAGTGAGGCCAGTTGTGTTGGTGGTGGCAGTATTGGTGGACAGGCTGGTGACACTTGTCTCGGGACTAGGGATGCGAGCTTGTGCTTGTTGCCGCTCGTAGTTAATGGAATTTCTATTCTTTTCGCCCGAAGTCAAGGGTGTAGTGGACATTGAATGCTCAGAAGAAATGTTCTTCACTATGCTATCAGTGTGGTGGATTGAATCCTCAATGTAGGAAGAGGAAGAGTAATCTGGATATGGCCTTATCTTTGACACACGTCTATGATGTGACAGGTTCCTTTAAGAAAAAAGAAGGGATATTAAGATCATACATGTAAAAATCATCTCATATTATAAAGCCTCTCATATAAGAAAGCTGAATGTCTTTCTGCTTCTTTTAATGCACAGACTAAGGACAGACACAGTACAAATGGAGATATTTCAGTAACTTCCTTAAAAAATCCTGGGTAACAGAAAATGGATTTTATTAGGGCAAAATTTTGTCATAGATCTACTAAGAGAACAGTAATTTTCTTCTATTTGTCCAATATGCTGTTTGTCCAGGTGACTGCTAAGGTACTGCTCTAGATGCAGAGAAGTGACACTGAATGAGGTCAACAAGAACTCAACAGACAAGATCAAGGAAGTGATGCTGGGAAAAAGATCCTAAACCATGAAAACTCTACTATTTTAATGATTTAGGTATTCTGTGAATTGAATATAGTTTTTTTCATGACAATAAACACTGCCATATACAGCAACATCATTCTTCTCTCAAATCCAGATCTCTAGAACATACTATTAAGCACTAATGTCAGTTCTGCAAATTCTTGCTCTCTATGGATCATATGTAAGCAGAGAACGTGCAGCACTTCTCTCCCTGGGGTCAGAATAACGATGCCTTAAACAATGGCCTGCGGTTCTTTAATTGAAAAACTACAAGTTTGAGACTCTCTAATTGCCTGAACTCGTACTGACTGCAAATTCAGTTTTTAGCAGTACACTTTAAACAGAAGTTTTAGGCATCACTTAGCAAGTGTCCTTAAAGACAACTCACTTTGTCGCTCCACATTGTCGCAAGCCTGCTGAGCCAGTTTGCCTAAGCTCAGTTTAAAAGGCACAGCTGTTTACATAAAAGGTGCCTGAATTCCAGGGACACCAGCAACCAGGATCATGCCATAGACAATACCCATATGCACACTAGCTCATGTAACACACCCCCCTCTACAGGTGCAGAAACGTTAAGCCAGCAGCAAGCTGTAGCCTCCCGCCTGGAGCAAGCTGAGCACTGCACTGGGCATCTGCTGCTGACTACACCCAAATGTGCTCTCTTCTTACCGCTCATTTTGCATGGCAGTTGACATGGGGTTGACTGTTGGACTAACTGATTTATTTCTCTCCCAGATCATCATGAGCTCTGCCATTCTCTCCTCAGCGCACTGTGCTGTTAGTCGAGCTTCAGCATCTTGATCCCAGCAGTCTTCAATTGTTTCTTTAAGTGACCTCACAGCCTGCCAGGAGACAAAATCCCTTTATCTTAAATTATTTCCCCTTTATATTGTGTTTTTAATTTTTTGTTTTATGGCAGCACTTTGCATGCATGAAAACAGTTACAAGCCAGTGGGACAGAAAAACAAGATACATGATTTCATTCAAAGCTAGTTTAACCTAATAATTGCAATATGCATGACTGATATTACATCATACCTCACACACACACATCAGCTGGAAGACAATTACTTAGGAAAAGCTACATTCACTGAGGTCCATACAACCTTCAGCCAGCCCTCTGATCTATGCATACTCAGCTACCTCTCCTTGCCTTATGAGAGCTGTGTGCTAAGCATTGCTGACACTCTGCAAGTGCTGTCATTGTTACCCCCACAGTTCTGCTAATGGTCACTGCCTCACTCCCCTGCAATGTATGCCAATAACACAGCCGTGCTCATTTCATCATGCTTTTCTTCCTTTGTGCACCTCTGTAACATCCAAATATAAGTATCAGTGGGTTTGTGTGTACCATGGGAGGAGATTATTGCTGAACTTGTTTTACAGATGGAGACACAGAAACACACACATACATTCCTGGCATCACACTGTGGGATGAACTGTACAGTCAGGATTATTGCTGAAGACCTCCAAAACATGCTGCCATATGCTCAGAGAACTGGAGAGGAAACAACTGAAATTACAAGCACTGAGCACTTCTGTTTCCACTGCATCTGGAGTACAAAAGCCAGGCAGACACTCACAGGCCTCTGCTGCCAATCTATGGCCCATGGAGAGGATATGGTTTGCCAGAACATCTCACATCTACAGCCCAGCTTTAACCTCTCCAGTGCCAAGGACTGTGCAGAATCCCAGCTGGGCACTAAGGCATTGAGTGGGTCCTGCTGACTGCCTGTGTGCCAGACCTGCCTTGTGTCCCTGTGACAGTGAAAGCCAGAGCTGGCTCTGCATGTGAGCCAAGAGCTCCTCACCCACCAAGTGGCTCCTGGCACTGCCTGCACCTGGCCAGTCACTACTGCTTGGCCAGGCAGCCATGGCTGCACAGGTGGGACCAGCTCTGCCACAAGAAAACCTTTCATCTCCCTCCCCACAGCAGATCACAGAGGGGTAAGCAACTACCCTCCCCTTAGCTGAGGGATATGCGTGTAAAAGCACCACAGGGACAAGGATGAGACAGTGTGCTGGATTTGTTTTCTCTCCCAAAATAAAATTCCTCCAATTCAGTTTTAGGACTGGATTTTGCCACAGTTTAGACTAAATAACCAAGTCAGTGGACACTCTGATCTCCTGCCTTGCCTCTTTGCAAGACTTTCCCCTACAGGTTTCACCAGCAGTAAATTCAACCAGCACTTAATTTACTATTGTATCTCCTCTAGCACGTAATTTCCTTTTTATGTTTTAAGAATCATGAAAAGAACACAATAATGACTGTATAGATGGCTAACAAAATTGAGCTTCTAAAGCTTCACATTTACCACAATGTGTTTTCTATTAATTTCAGGTTCAAAGGCCACTGTACGAAAATGCACAATTTAGAAGTTCTAGTGCTCATCAGGGACCAGAAATCTGCATTATTCCATTATTCTCTTAATATCCTCCAGTGCTGACCTTTGAAGTCAAGTTCAGTTCCCACTTTGGCAAGTGAGACAAGAATGCTGTAACATCTCAATGCAGTTTACAGCCCTTGAGTTATTTTATGCCCATCATCTGCTCAGAATGCTGATTTACACTGTGAAAAACAATACTGCTAATCAAGGTCTGTAACATAACACATATAGTTCAAGAAGCAGACTGAGACTGCAAACGTAACCATAAATACAGCATTCCACATCTTTTGAGTGCCTTAACTACATGACCTAAAAAATAAAACACTGCTCTTTATTTGTATTCCTCAAATGAAAAGGACAAACACATTTCTTTAATATATGAATTTGCATGAAAATGTTATAACTCAACATGTCAGCACAGCCTTAAACAATGGAAAAAGTCTTTTTCTCCCATGCATTAGATACAGGGAGTTAGGCCCTGGGTCCAGGGTGAGGTTATCTGGAGCTTGGTTTTCTACACTACCTCCCCCGGAGTGCTCATTCAGACATTAGCCTAGGTTGACACAGGGTGGAAGAAGTGGTTTGATAGCCATGAGAGAAGTACTAATTATTTATTCTTCTTTTCTCCTAAAGCAGTGGTGTAGATCTACCCTCAGAGCTGGAGTTAACAACATCATTTTGATTTTTTGCAAAAAAATTAGTAACACAAAGAATGTGTTAGGCAATTTGAATACAGGGATCATATAATAATGCTGGAGTCTATCAGCTTGTTAGAACATAATTAACAGAACAAACCTTCTTGAACTGTTTTACTTTTAACTGTCTTCAAAAACAGCTGTCAGGCTTGGTTCTTCCAACACTGCATTTGCCAGTGTGGCTATAGTTAAAACAGTTGTTTGATTTCCCATACACTTTAGGTGTGGACTCCTTTGGTTTATCTCTGTGCCCCTGCCCCCGAGACTGGCTGGCCGAAAGTGTGTAATAAAAGAACCTCTCTAAGAAACTCTCAACTCAGTTCCAACATGTTTTACTGTAGTGTACCACTGGAGGCTGTGCTCCTCTCTGAAAACAGTTTTGTACATATTTACAAGTACCAGCACAGATGAGCCTCAGGCTTCTCCTTGTCTGCACAGTAGCTACATAATTATCAACTAGCAAAATCTCTGAAGATTGAAGGGCATAATTTCACTAAGGGAATAAATAGAAGTATCTGTTTAAGTAAGAGTCAAATATGTCATTTTCATACTCTCATCAACCTATATTAGCTTAAACAAGTTACCATGGATCAGGTGGAACCCTGCAACTGTTTGCCTTCCAATTTGCTTGTCATAAAAGACAAAGAGCCCCCTGGCAGCTAAAGGGATTAGCATTGCCTCACCTTTGCTGCAGATGAAAGCCAGCACAGACTCACCAGAGTTCAGCTGACTTGCTGTAACTTGCTGGCCTGCAGCAGCAAGCAAGGCTCTAAGCCATAGCTACACTAATTCAAAACAACAAACAACATTACTACGTTTGTAGTCCTGAAAACAAAAATTGCAGATCTAATGAAGCCATATAAAATTTTTAATGTAGTTTTAATGAAATGATTGCTGGAAGTTTTAGCCTCTCCAAATTCTGAGGACTAGACGAGTTCAGAAAAAGTTTATTGTAATGTTTACAGATTTTAGTTTTGGAAGAGTATATTGACATTTTTGCCAACTATTTTATGGTTTTATTAGTTTAGAAGATGTCAAAAGGCAGAAAATGCCTCCATGTTTCTCATCCAGCATACAGAGAACACATGGGCACTTCATGCATAATACTACAGATAGTGTCTAACACCTAATATAAGAAGTTATCTTCTGGGTATCACATTGCAGCTAATAATAATAATAATAATAATAACAACAACAACAACAACAACAACAACAACAACAACAACAACAACAATAATAATAATAATAATAATAATAATAATAATAATAATAATAATAATAATCCTGAAATGTATTTTTCATGTCAATGACTTTTTAAAAACTGAATTCAGTATTTAAGAAGTCCAGATAGAAACAGCTCCCTGTTAAATACTAATAAACACGAACAAAGAAATCAAAAATTGATTTTAAGAAATGAGTACTATCTAAAGCTGGTTAAATCACTGTTTCTTTGAAAATATTCTGTCTCACCAGGCTGTTCTCCTTCCACGCTTCTGGGAATTTCGGTCTTTGCTTCTCTCTAGACACCAAGACTTGCATATCTTCAAAAGTGGGATGGTTTCCGACTTCAGTCTGGAAAGCCATCTGGTACTCTGGCACAGATTCCCCTGTTAGCAAAAGAAAGAAAGGGGGGAAAATCAATCACAGTTTAAAAGGCAGAGCAAAGGCTTTCAGGTGATGAAAGGTACTATCAAAGTTGCTGCCTATCGAGATGTTCCCCACTTTCTCCAAAGTCTCACTTCACAAAAAAAGCTGAATGAACTGCAAATGAATTAAGTGCTGTTCAGCAACCTTTCAAAGGGTAACATCCTCAAACTTTGCTGGTTGAGTGGCACATTCAGAATGTCTTGGAGTCTGACGATGACACCTACTTTCTGAGAAACACCACTGACTGATAATATTCATGAGGAAGCCCAGCAAGATTAGAAGCCTCTGCACATGAAGTACAGCTGTTTGACTACAGAGAGAATGCTGCATTTTAGATTCATTCTATGTGCTGTAGCGTGGGAAGAATGTGGTGGGTGTGGCACAATCTCACCTCTTAAATTTTAAGTCTACTTCCTTTTGTTTTATGTTACAGGTTTGGAAGATTTCCCTGCATTTTCCATGCCACTCTCATAAATAAAAGTATGACTGACTAAAAGCTACATTAAATCACAGTATTTTTCCATCCATTCTTTCATGAGGAAAGTCTGAAAGAACTGATGAAAGTGCCTGAAGTGTCTAACAACTGGAAGCACGGCCTTTCCCATGAGACTAACTTTCGATGTATTTAAACTGGACAATAATAATGCTCAAATTGCACTTACCATGAGGCTTGCAAACTGCTTAACCAGGTAATGCCAAGCCTGTCAGCAGGACCCGAGCCTGACCCTCGAACACAGTGCACTGACAACCACCCCCACGAACACTAGATGGCACCAAATAATGGCAGAAGCAATCGAAGAAACGAACTCCCTTCTTCCCTTTCAAAAGCTCTGGCTAAGGAGTAGCTTTGGTTGCTGGTAGCCCTACCTACTATTATGCTTTTTCCAGTTCTTTTAGTTACCTGGGAAGAGGTCTGTACATCTCATAAATATCTCCCAGTAGATAAGGCCTAGTGAGTACATGTCTACTTGTTTCAAAGCAGATTCACAGTCCCTCAAGTTCACTGCTCCTTCAAGCACCTCTGGGGCCATATAGCGGATCGTACCGACCTGAGAAAACAGAAAACCACAGCTTCACATCAGGAAGTAAATTTCCAAATTCAATGTATTGTGGAGGTTTACTTTTTAATACCTTATTTTGTTTGGTGCTTTCTGCAGTTAAGGAAAATGCAGTCCTCTTCTCATCAATGTCCTCAGCTTCTAGACTCTTACCAGCATTCTAGTCATAGCAAAACCCTTCCCCTACCCTGCCACTGTTTTGTATGTACCAGAGTAAAATAACTTTGTCCCTTACTTAATGTTCTCAGAAATGGTTTTCTTCCTCCTGGAATTACTCTGTTAAACACGAAGGTAAATATCCTAATGGAAGAGGATGCTACTGAAGAGAAAACTTGTTCTCTTTATTCCTGAACTGTCACCACAGCTCCACCCTACATCTCCCACAGTCAAAGGCTGTTCACAGCCTTAGAAGAGATCTATTCATTTTCACTAGGACATACCTTAGACAGATTAGAGCACTCACTCGCCAGTACCAGAGTGTTCTGTCACAGGACTAATCTATATGCCTACATTTTAAACAGCACTTTCCCTGTTTCTTTGTTCAGCAAGGGGAGATCTAGAAAGAGCACCTGTGCACCACATATTATCAATTTAGCACTTGCTTTCTAAGTGAAGGTGATTAGCACTGCGAAACATATTCTTTGAATGAAATGTAAAGTCGTTCTGTAAAAGCACAGACAACAAATACAATGAACCATTAGGGACTTTCATTCTTTGTTTAAAATAGTCTCATTGTATTTCAGTAGCCTGTATTAGATGTCAAGTATATTTATGCCTATACAAAAAGCAACAACGACAACAAAACCCCCACACACTCTTCTGAGTCATAACATCATAAAAAGGAAAGCTTAAGAAATCAGTTCCTTCTTTTTGCCTAGAATCCATTATAACCCACTCCTAGCAGATGTTTTCCCAATCTGTTCCTTAAATTTATAGAATGATGCACATTCTATACAGTCTTCCTCAGCAGTCCATTCCAGACCTTGGCTGCCTTCTACAGATTAAAAAGGGTTCTTTGTAACTAACCTGAATTTTCCCTCCTGCAATATCATCCCATTATCTCTTGGCCTACCCACACTGAATGCAAACAGTTTGTTTCTTTCCCTTTGTAGCAGCTGTTTACATGTTTGAAGACCTGTCACTGTCTTCCCTTAACAACCCTCATTCTTTCATCTTTTCCCATACATTATTCTTTCAAGAAGCCCCCTGACCTGTTCTTTCTCAATTGGCCCATGTCTTTCTACCTGCACTCATTCTAACAGATGCATCCATTTAAAGTCCAGAAAACCGCAGATGACACCCAGAGAAAGGGTTGTAGGATGTAGAATGTGGTATGTCACCATTCTGGAAAAATTAACACCAAAACCACCAAAGAATGTTTGGTCTTCAGTTACACCTTGCAGTGTAAGACTGAAGGGACTGTACCACATCAACACAAAGATCATGGCAACCAAAGTTACCTTGCCTTCTCATATCTCACACAGCAGCTTCAGTCTCCAGGGTTGCCAATCTATTGCCTTTCAAAATGCTGGGTTTGTTTGAGAGTTTTGAGAATAAAACCAGTCTCTTCCTATGGAGGTTTCAGTCACTTCTCACCTGCACTTCAGCAATTCCCCCTTGCAGAAATTGTACCACCTTTCAGCAACAGAAGTAACTCTTGGTGTTACTTCCATACTAATTTCCTCTCTTTTATACACTGGTTTATCTTCATTTGTACTTACCTCACTAATGGCTGCATTATCCTCATCACCTGGTCGTACCAGTCTGTTTCCAGTCAACTTCATGGAGAGTCCAAAGTCACTAATGACACACGTTCCATCATTCTTCACCAGCACGTTGCGGCTGTTCAAGTCACGATGGGATATTGCAGGTTTGTAATGGTCTATTTGGACACACAGAAGTGCTTGTTACTATTTGAGCAATTCTACTGTTTGGCAAAATGAGAGAACCAGATTACACCTGCTCAGCTATTATAAACAGAGAATCAACCTATCTAACATTTTTGCCTCTTTATAACGAGCTCCAGAGTTTGCTGTCTACAGAAAACTGACTGGCATTCAGAGTTTCACCATATCTATATAACATATTAGGCTACTGCTTTATACAGTTCTAGTGTTTGCCAGTAATCTTCTTTCCAAGGGATATTTCAGCCTTATTTTGGCAGTGGAGACACTGTGTACTTAAGCACAGACCTGCTGCCACAGCCCTCACAGCCATTCCAAATGCTCTCTCTCATATCCACATTCCTGGGTCAAACAGGGCAACAATTATTTACGTTATGATTGGAATCAGCATTGGCACCTATTCAGAAGATATGTAGACAATATTATTACAGAGTCTGAACATGCTTATCTTGCAATGGATCTGATCTTTTCCAAAGAATAATCTCAGTTGTTCCTAGTTTATATGCAATTAATTTTGTTAGTAAAGCACCCAGCACTATAGAATTCATTTTTACTGTGAAATTTATTCTACTCCATGAGTTCTTTTCTAGCATTCACAGACTGTGGCTGTCTCTTCTTTATGATGGAAGGCTTACACATTTTCTGGCTGCTAATGGACACACCTGTCTGCACATTTTGAAATAATGAAGTTAAGATGATAGCTGCAGTTTCAATGGCACACAGGAATACTGATTTAGGTATTTTCTGCCTTCCACTTTTAGCAGCATCTTCAGTTGTCATTCTTTACTGGAGCTGATGCTTAACATTTGAGATATATAGCTTGGAATTTTAATCCAAACACTAGCACCTTAACGTAGATTTAATGAAACCATCCTTTTATTTACTGCCAAAAAGCTAATGCTTCAGTGCCAGGCCATATTCTGCAGCCGGATACATCACAGATCTCAGAATATCTGATTCATAGCCATGGTACTTCAGCTGCTCAAGTGCTGGCTGAGGAATGCAAGAAGATACAGACACACAAATCAATACACTGCCACATCCAGTTCTCTAATAATAAACACCAGAAATCCAGAATATCATTTGTACACAGCAAAGGCTAGGTCCAAACCCTTAAGACAATAATCAATATTAGGATAAATAAAACTTCAGTGGAGTTAGAAGATGTAATTATTTGTCCTTGTGTGTACAGCTCACATACAAACTAAAAATTGCTTTGGTGATTTGTGTCTGAACTGCAGAAACAAACACAACACCCCATCTGTTTGCCCTCTGCTAGACAGCCAGCCAGTGCTTCAGGTCTTCAGTAATCTGTTGCCATGATACAGCAGCACTGCACAGCTCTGCCTCCTCCTCTTGCTTCTCTCTGGGGCTCTCCCAGCTCTCCCTCCATGTTTTTAGAGGAGCAGCACAGACAGAGCCCACAACACGGGGTTGTTCAGAAGGAAAGAACATACCAGAAATTCTGAGCGATTTCTATTTGCATTCATCATTTCCTACTCATCAAACTGTCACAGAGGAAAAACAAAAAGGCAGGAATCTACTCCCTGATATAAATAGAGTATCCTGAATCCCTTGGATCCCCTCCTGGCCTTACCTCCTCGGGGCAGCTCTGTGTGCAGGTATGCCAGGCCCCTGGTTATGGAGTGTGCCAAACGACAGGAGCTCACCCAGTCACTCGTGTGCAGACTCAGGTATTTGCACAGAGAACCCTAAAAAAAACCAACCAAAACCAAAACAACAAACATGGATTAAAATAATTGTCCAGTTGAATAACTCAAAATCTTTAGGAGAGTCAGATCCATTGCTGCTGAAAGGTATAAACCTGCAACGAATTCTGTTTACCCACATGTTCTAAACTCCATGATTGGACCAAAGCTGCACGAATTTCTAGTGCTGCCATCTGGTTTAACTAAAGTGGAATAGAAATTTTATCCCAAAGTAACAGGAATTGTCTTTAGACATAATTATATTAATTATAACAGTCTTGTTGCAGAATAGAAGAAGGGTAACTGCAGACATAACAGCCTGGGTTTCTAAATAGTGGGTTTTAGACCATTAGCACTTACAAAAGAATACTCAACATCTCTCACTGACCCTGCTATAATCTATTTATGTATCAAAACAATAAAAGCCCAAAGGCAATTCAGAATAGGAGTGAGTCCACATGCACTAAAGAAACATGAAAAAAATAATGTTATGTTCCCCTGTTCTTGAAAGAGAAGTTACATGTGCAAAATGGGGGATTTTCTAGTAATTTGTCATGAAATCTCTGAGAAAACCAGAAGGGAAGTGTCAATGATGGTACTGAGATATTCTAGAAACTGAGACTGAAATCCAAAACAAGAGCCGGACTCTGTCACCTATGACAACTCTGAGCAGTTTTGATGCACAGTTCCCAGGGACAATACATTCAGTTTAAACAAACTAAATCCTTATTCATGAAGAACAAGTTGTCCAGTTATCTCTGCATGTTTATTATAGCATTTCTATGGCCACAAACTACCCTGGCTTTGCCTATTTAAATCTGTACTCTCGAAGATGCACCAACATGTCACATCTTACCACAGCTGCAACTAAATACACGATATTGCAAAATTAGTTCTGTAAGATTTGGTTCATAAAAATTTGGTATGTGGCATTTCAATCCATTTGGAGTTGACATTCAGGTATGTAATGCATGCACAGTTCAGATGGAGGCACACAGATACCAGAATTTAAAGTGACCAAAGTATTAGACATTTTTTTAATCCGCTGCTAAAACTAAACCCAAGTTGTTTACACCTCTTAGTAGAATCGCAAGAATCTTACACCTATTCAGACTTAGTCTGTGCAGAACAAGGAACTCACAAATACATGCCCTCCTTGGTGAAAACACAGACCAAATGTCACTCCTACAGGTTTATCCAAGTATTTTCTTTTGTTTAAACTGCTGTTAAATGAACTGCAAATAGATTCTGTAATACATAATAAAGCTGTGAATCCACCTAAAAATGAGTTAAAGGAATTTCACCCCCTTTTGCATTGTTTAAAGCTTTTTAAGAAATGCAAGCATAATACTGATTAGCCTCCAACTGTCAGCAAATTGGGAGCAGTAACAGATTTTCTTGGCTTAGCAGGTTGAGATTCCTGCCCATTCTAACAGAGGCCACAGGACTGTTGACATGGTGTGAGTGGGAAACACTGTATAAAGACCTCAAACCAGTTTCAGATCTTTCTGCTGCAGAGCCTGTTAGCCACCAGGCCTTTCTGAAGCCAGCTGAGGGCTGTGATTTTATGCTTTTAGTTAAGTTCAATGTAAATGGCAACCAGGAAAAGTTTTAGTCAAGATTTAGAGAGAGAGACATTTGTAATTATCTTGTCAGAGTCATGAGTTACATCTTTAATTGTGGACATATATTCTGATTCTAACTTCTGATAAAATTCATAGTTTTAACACTTGAAAGATACTATTAGTGTTTTAGAACAATTTTTCTGTTGTCCTAAAAGGACATGAGTACCTGACTCCTGGGGTAATAATTCTGTGCCTATTACATATTTCCTACTATGTCATCCCTTGCAACTTCCTTATTCCCCAGCCACACCCCAGAGCGCCACCAGAACACGCTGCTGACTGACAGACACACCTACCTTTCCTTTGGTTATTGCTCACCTGCTTCCTTTGGTCTGAAGGCATGTTTGGATAATGACACAATCTGGCTCAAACCTATCTGTCCTGCTTTCACCAAGGCAACATCAAGAACAATTTTCTGTGTGAAAACCTTCTGGTTTGTGTGTTCTTATTGCCAAGAAGGAAAGTATTTTGAGGGGGAATGAGGTCTTGGATGGGGAATATTTCACCTGCGCATCTTGTAGTGGTTAGTCCTTTTTGAGATCAGATTTATGGCTCCAGTTTTAACGCTGCAACTCCCTTTCAGCAGGGTTGTCACAGCAGGCTTCCTTCTCTGCTGATAACTCCACATGGAGCACAACATCTGCTCCCTGAATTAAGGATCACACTGTGCATTAATTACACCTGCTGTGCACTTTTTCCAATGACTTCCAAACAACCAATGGATTGATTTTAGACTAATCTTGCTGTTCTTAATACCATATTGAGAAAGAATCTGATAATATGATGTCATAAGCCTCATCTGTGCATTTAATCAGATGGTTAACAGATCCTGTGTTTATGAGCAACAGGATAGAATTTTTGATCAAAGTACATTTCAGCTGAAAATCCTTTCATTCAAGAAAGCAGCAAACCCAGATCACCCGTGGAAGACAGTTATGCCACGCTCTCCCAGGAGCACAACATTCTCTTGATTTCACCTAACTCAGTTCCTGGAAAATGAGCCTGCTCTGCCAGAGCTGATGTGCTTTGGCACTGTCCATCTGGTGTGGGCACAACTGACCTTTCTTATGGTCATTTCTAGTCTCTGCAATCTCTTTCAATGCCTGTCTCTTAAAGGCTGACATGACCGAGTGTGCTCTCACTTAGAAGTTTTAGTTGAGATACTCTTTATATATTAGTGCTGTGTTGCCTTAAATCTGTATATTATATACACATATATGTATATATAATAAATAAATACATACCTATATTTAAGTATGTACTTAAAACCATATGCCTTTAACTTCCAACACAATCATATACATAGAGCCTACAAACCCCTAAGACAGAAAATTACCAGCAATAGTGGACTCTGTTCTGCTCTTTTTTGCTGCTCAAATAGGCAGCTTTTGTCCTACTGTTGCCATAACAGATCAGGTGTCAGTCGACACCTTTACACCCCGGAGGAAACACAATAGGATTTTGCTTACTTCAGAGTAAAAATCTCATTAAAAATAATTTAGTGAATAACTGCAGTTCTTTCCCACACAAAGACAAAAAAACCCCAAGATAAATTGTGAAACATCATTTTTTGCATTTTCATGTATATAAGCCCCATACACATTTCACTTTATGATTTACACTGTGCATTTTCAAAATATTTTTGTTTCTGTGTGTACACACACAGAGAACATTAGGAACTCAAATCAAAGAATTTGAGGGTTGTAGGCATTGTTAGCTAAGGAGATTTGAAAATATGGTTCTGGAAAGTACGGCTGCCTTCTTAAGACTTGTTCTACTTCATCAGTATATGGTACAGCACGACAAATATGGTATGCCACAGAAAGAGCCACAGAAAGCTTTAAAGAAGATAGCAGAATAAAAAGGCAACACGATTTATAGTACTGCAAACTACTTTAACAAAAATATTGGATCTACTACATTTCACTGTATAAAAACCCACTATTTACAGCTACTGAGGGAGGTCAAATTACCATAAGAGACATATAATGTCTTAATACTACAAAGTTTTAAATTTATTAAATAATTTTTAAGTAAAAGCAACTCTTCAAATTCTGTCCTTGAGTAACAACAGAATTGCCTAAAAACACCTGCACCATAACCAAGACCAAATACTACAGCTAAGAATTTGTAACACTATATTTGGCAGAAATCTTAAAGAGCATTCCAGTAAACCACAATAAGGTTCATTAAAATTGTAATTCATATGGATTATTTTTACATTACTGTGCAAGAAACAGCAATGAAAAGCATCGACAAAAAGTCAAGTACATCCTTTTTACGTGGCTATTCTTAGGATTCTAAGCCAAGCCAATTGAATCCTTGAAGCACTTACATTGGGGTAATACTCCATCACCAATAAATATTCCATGCGGCCGTCTGCAGTGAACCTTTCATCCCCCACAATGAAGCGGGCGATGTTCTCGTGTTCCATCAGTGGAATCCTGTAGATGTTCCTCTCATTGACGAAGTTCTGACGATTGGCAAAAGAAAACACTTTCACAGCCACCGGCCGCTCATCCAGGGAGCCTTTATACACTGCCCCATATCGGCCCCGGCCAATCAGCTGCCAAAGAAGGGAAACAATCAGTTCACTAAACAACAGACAAAGACAAAACCCAAGTATTAACTCCACAAAAATTGTATGCCAACTTTTATACTGACTTATGCTATAAAAATAGTGAAGATAGTGAATATTTTGTAATGAAAACCAGAACTAGAATGCTATCATAAAAACTATTTTGGGCCTGGAAAACTCAGCATAGGCTGACATAGGTCTTACTAAATTGAATACCCAGTAAATATATCATAAATAATCTACTCAGTACTTTTATATACAGAATCAATAAAATACATGTGTTTTGTGATGCTAATTCTCTCATTAAACTTTTGCTCACTAAACATTTATAGCTTTCATGTGATCAATTTTATTTCACTCCAGAGATCACAGACAATAAACTACACATTTAGGTTTAGGACAGTTTATAAGATTTACCTTTTAGCTTAGTAATAACAAAATACACATTTGTAGTGCTCAAAAGATACCAAAAGAGGTAAACAGGTTTTAACAGAAAGGAACAATTAATTCCTGACTACCTGTGAATATTTATTGTAGCCCTCACTATGCTAGACAGTCTTCACAGAATGGCCTTTCTCATCTCCATGGCAACTGAAGAAGAAGAAAGATGCAATCTCTGCTCTAAACCAAAACACAGGACCACCTTCAGGAAAAGTCCTAATTTCTAAAGCTCAAAAAATTTTAACTACATTAGAATTTAAGCACCTATTTAATTAAATGATTTTCAGGAAAACCTATACATGGAACTGTAAGGATTTCATGAACCATCTTTCTACTTTTTAAATACTTACAGAGGAGGAATGGAAAACAGAAGGGACAGCAAAAGTAATGTTTCTAAAAATGATAAAATCCTCTAACAGGAAAGTTTTCAACAATAAAGTATCATTTAAGGGAGAGACTTTGTTTCTCAGTCCTTCCATGTCAGTGGATTGCAAAGCAGTATCAAGTCCCTTCCAGGGAACATATTCAACCCACAGAGATGTCAAAAGGCAAGCACAGACTAAGACATTTGTGCTGTAACACCCTGTGAGTGGCTCCTTCAGGTACAAGTAACAGGACAGAGGACCCCAAGCAGGTCTCTCTCCCAGTGAAGTCACTGCTTCCTCCAAGGCTACACATCAGTACAAGTAATTTCATGGGGGGCTTTGCACACTTGTAGAACACACACTGTTAAACTCTTGCAAACTCTGCCTCAAATGCTTTTTTGTTGGCAGAAAGCACCCAAGGCCCTTTGCTGATAAGTATGCTGTCACCATTAGCACATGTCTGCAGTCTGCATCTCTAGCTGTGGTTTCTGCTGGGAAAAAGAGGAAAAGTACCACTCTCTGCAGCTCAGTCATTCTACTCATTTATTTCTGGCTAAAAGTTTTTAAAAATTCCGTATGTTCTATCAAGCACTCCAACTGGAAGCATAACATTTTGCAGTTTTGTGATGACACATCTAACACCAAGCTGAGCAGAAGGTTCTGGTTGGCCTCTAGTTGCCATGGAGACAGATAGTGCCCCACAGTGAGGAATGACTCTACAGAAATGCACACTACTGAAATATACTGCCCTATCTGCAGCACAGTCTACACTCCAATAATGTTACTCAGGAATTTCAGATGACTACAGTGTGATACTGTACTTAGAGCAAGTGGTGTCAAGCAAAAAGATGGATCCCTTGATGCAATGCTGAAATACAGCACATTCCAATTTCCCCCACTACCTCCCAGTGTTTCTCTTTTGTTCTCAAGGTAGTACATATTCTAGCTAATTCCAACAATATTACTAACAAAATCACACAAAATGCAACTGCAGTAATCCCTTTTTTCTTTTTATTTCTTCTTTATGCTGTGAAGAAAACATTACAGGAGCACTGCTACATTAATTTCTCTAACTGTACCTGGAAAATTATATGACCACAAGTGTGATATTGATTAGAAATGAAGGTTAAAAACTGAGCTGAACGTTTACCTCCAACAACTTCAGATTATCCAGATCCAGTGAGGGCTCTGATGTTGCTGCTTCCATCATGTTCATGCTGTGCAAACCTTGTTTTCGGTCTCCTGAGGAAGAGGGTGAGGAGGAAATTAGTTTCCTTTTTTGACATGCTCCAAGTGAAACCAATGCAACTTACCTGGGACTTGGCAAAAATGCATATTGTAAGCAAGGATGTACCAAGTAAAAAGGAATCCTGAAAATTCTTCTCAAAGTGAGCAAAAAGAGCAGTGAAGGTGCTGGTAACTCACAAACCACAGATATCTGCTACACAACTACTTTGATGATTCAGAGTCACTGGCAATAACTATAAAGCATGTCCACCATCTCACTTAAGCTGTTGAGCAGAGGATTTGTGGAAGAAAAATGGGTCCCAAAATGTCAGCTTGGACAAATCATAAATCTCTCTGAACTGTTATGAAAGGGATATCACCATAAGTGTCAGAGAGGAGAAAGGGGAGCATTATGTACAAGCATGTAATAGGACTGGGGAGAACAGAGGGCGTAAGTGTAACTTTGAGAAATAGCCAAAAGGAAAAAACACAAAACCCAAGAGATCCTCAATCCCTACCTGCAAGCATCCTGTACCCAAAGAACAGGGCAGCAACCAACACAGCCAGCACAGACACAGATGCCAGGGCAATAACGATTGTCTCATCTCGACGAAAAGAATGAGAAGAATCTGAAAGCAAACAAGACGAGGACTCTTTAATTGTAAATTTGAAAGAATCAACACCATAAAACATGTAATTGTTATTACAACAATGAGTGGAAAAAATGTACTCTGGGTTGTAAGGCATGGCACTGAACTGGTTTTCCTCTCAAAATCTGGCGATGGCAGAAGAGGTGACCAAACACAGCTGAGAGCACATTCATCAACAGCTTTTCCCAGTTTTCCCTTGCCCTGTAAAAAGAGGCACTGACAGCAGAAAGTGAATCTTCTTTTGAGCTGGCAAAGTTCAGCCCAGCCATACGAGGCCAGGCTGACGCAGCCCTGCTCTGCTATCTGTGCCTTAATCCAGTTTCCTGGTATGAATCAGGTTTGTAACCTTTACAAGGGCTTTTTTTATTGTTTTCCCCAGGATGCAAACCTCAAGAGTTTGCTAATTGTGCTGCAAATGTGATAAATATTGCATGTTTTGCATTGAAATACCTACAAAATACAGAAATCCACCTATGCAAATACTTTTAAATACTTTGGGGTTTTGAGTTATGTCACCATTCAGCTCATTTTTGGCAAAATTCTCACTCCTTAATTCACAAAAGGACAGAGGTATCTCCACTGACTGCAGTGGAGTATCAGGAAACCTGAAACAACAGTGAAACACTCAACAGAATTAAATAACTAGTTTTATTGAGCCTTTTTTAAAATACCATTTGATTTATTGTCAAAATGTGAGTATTCTGCTTTTTTAGTTTTGGAGGTGTTTTGTTATCCCCTCAGTGGGGACAAAAGACATCATGGAAAGATTTGTTGGCACCTTTAACAGAGAGTTTAATGCTTTCCCCTGTCAGACCCCAATCTCACTTCTTTCAGGCAATATAAAAATCCAGCCACTTTTATATAAAAATTCACTAGTGCAGATACCCTTCTGATGTCAGAATCGCTGGAATGTGGCACTACAAGACCTCATTTACTTTGGCTTCAAAACCAAGTTTGGGAACTATGTTTAAACTTGTCTTATATACTGCAAAAAGTATTCCTTAAAAGACCGTAATGAGACCTAACTATGCTAAAACCACAAAATACAAAATGCACACAAGACTTAAACACTGGGTAACTTTTTAGGTCAGGCTGAAATACAATTTATCCCAGTCTACACTAGCTGAATAAACTGACAAATTCACTCTTCTTGAATTGCATTTAAAAGAAATTAAGCCTGAGGCACTTACTCAAATTCCCAGTGTGGACAGACACTACAGAACTAGATAAGACGAGAAAGCAAACTTAAAAGACAACAACTTCCATTTTGGTATAACCATAATGGCAGGGGAAAATAATAAAAAGCTGGTAAAATAATAAAAGCTGGTAAAATACCAGAGAGAGTTTCAGCTGTGACAGAAGAATGTGTAAAATCATCTATAAAAACCAACACGCAACTCGTATCTGATACACCATTTAAATAAAAGGATTTTGTGATAATCATGACACCATCAAGTTTAAATTTGTTCTGCCAAAAGAAGTATCATCACCACTGGTTTTGCTTCACTAAGAAAGTAAATTATTGCCACAGAGCACTGTACTGTGGTATAAGAGCTGTGACTTCCATTGTGAGGAGATTAAAAGATGCACATTACAACTGTCATCTACGTTATGAATTCAAAGCATACACTTACATATATATTAAACACCACATCATAAAGGAAACTGTTACATCACACAAAGCTTTATGAAACATTACACAAGAAGCTGAATAACTGCTGGCAGGGGAATGGTAATTTTGACTTTCCTATTTTTATGAATGGAATTTACATTTTATTGAGTTATCTTTTAAAATATATATTAAATGTGGTGGGGTTTGCATCAGTTCAAGACAGTGCCTGGCACGTACTAAGAAGATGCAGGTTGTGAGAGACCAACCTCTTTGCTACAATCTCAGCTGTATTTTCTTCAACCACATGACAAGAGTGCAGCCATTTGCAACCTTCCCATCCAAGTAACCAGTAACCATTTCCACCACTGTTTGCCAAGTGGTAGCTGATGCCTAAGTTTGGTTGCTCTACTTCAGTTTGTTTGCACAATCACAGGGTTAACAACAGGCTCCATCAGGAGGGCCCTCCTCTATCCTGGAATGGGATTTTGCTGTTCCTCCAATCCCAGCATGGCCCAGGGCAAGGGCATCCAGAGCAACAGGTTCTTCAGCAGCTCTGGCGGCCTGAGCAGCCACCAGGTGACCTCACAGAACCTCCCTGGCCTTCAAGAAGAAAGAATTTATTTTTTTGAGCAGAGCTGTTTTTTAATGAATCTTAGATTAGCTTATCTTGAACTAATTTTCAATTCTTATGAGTATTTTAAAATAATACTGTCAACATTCCAACAGCCAAATCAGTCCTACAGTGTGAGTTATTACTGTCAGACTGTTTATTTATGTAAGAATAAATACAAGTTTCATAGTAAGTGTAACTGAACATCTCAATGGAGTGGTAAGATGCAGCTCAAAACAGTGTGAGCAAGTGAAACACCACGTATGACAGCCAGCCATTTCCCAGCAAGGACAATTTTACTGTCTTTTGCTTGTAAATCCACATAAAAAGCACAAACCCCCCATAATGACAAAAAGCTCAGACAGCTCCAAAACTCCCACAAAAAGTGTTATTTCTGTTGACCCTTCACCTGCCTCATACGACAATAAATTTTGCAATGTCAGATTATCAGTCTTCCTTAAATAAAACAAAAAGGCTATCTCACTTATCAACCCAGTTTCAAAACCTTTGAAAGCTTAACAAAACTCTTATTAACTCACTAATTTTATCAATCCATCTCTTTCTTTGGATATATTTCACCTTCAGTCTTTTATACCATACTTACCTTCAAAAGCCCAGATAAGAAATGCCAGCAAAGCCAAAGGCAGACAGGACCTCTCAAGGCATTTGCAGGGGTTTCCATTTCCTCTCTTACCTACTTATAAGTAATTAATACATATTTTATATGTACATATGCACAAAAGTCATATTTCTCCTGGTATTATTTGGAGATGCATTTTAGCTAAGTCATCAAAAGACACATTGGTGTGGGTCAATAAAAGTAATGATTGACCTTTAGGAAAGGCACTTTCAAAACAAGGATGTAAAATGTATAGAAGTTTCTTTTCATGCTTTCTTCCATGAATTTATAGCCCTGGCTGAAACAACCATGAGTCTTTACGATCAGAACATTTGATATGGAAGTGTATTTGATATTACATTTCCTCTCAATAGCTCCAGATGCATCACAGTGCACAATTTTTTCTGAAGTAAGAATTTCTTGGTCTGAAACTGTTAACAACTCCTCCCTCAAATCCATGGAATCTGCTTTTAAAGTTTCTTTACAGTGACTGGACACCTGCCCTACAACTTCTGTATTTTTTCACCATGTGACCGTATGAACTCACTTTAAATATTCATAACAACACTCAATAATCTCATTTTAGTTTTTGGAATAATTACCAATATTTGCATATTTCTTTAGTGACAAATACAAACTGAATTAAAACAACTTTCCCAGCATTGGCTTCAGATCTCAGACTGGGAATGCTGATATCTCAGTATTATTCCTAAACCGATGTCAAGTGTCAAAATATCAATAGCACAATGAGCAGAATTAGATGCAGTCTCTAGAAAATCAAAAGACTAAGGAGCTGACTGCTGAGACAAATTCTGCCTACATTTTCACACAGAAGAACCTGCAGAGCTTCCTCGGGTTTGTGTCATTGTCACTGAAAGCAAAGTTAGTGCAGTTGGTCATTTCACTGCTCTTTGTAAGTCAGGTTTTTATTTCTGATTTCAACTTAAGCTCCCTGATCTACTCAGCCTGCCACAGGAAAAAAACAAAACCAACAGAAACTGTTGGAAGGCCCAAACTACCTTAAGAGCCAGTTTGTTATTCCCACTGGATGGGAAAGGGAAGCAGCACTCCCAGGGCTCCCAACTCCAAGGCAGCAGCACCAAGCTGCCGTTTAGAAGACACCCAGCACAGACACACATCTCTCCTGAAACATTTTGCCAGTAATTCTGATAGTAGTTAGCATTTTACTGAAGTCCACCAATTCCATCTCAAAGAAATACCACAGCAAACAGTATAAGTTTTTCTTCTTTTTTATTTTCAAGTAGGAGAGAGAAACAAAGAGTGACTCATTAACAGAGACAACCTCCTCCTGGCTGGCAAGCAGCTGGTAACCAACCACTCCCAGAAGCGTCCTGACCTCATCATCAATAAAGACCTTATTTTGGGGCTCCAAAAACCCAAATACAACAGCTCCTGTGTATGGAGGGAATTTTGCTAAAGGTACACACAAATAATTGAGAATATCTTTCAGAGTACACTCTGAAGGGGAATGCTTCTAGTTTAGAAGTGAGTCATCAGGCTGAACCCAGCCCTGCTCTGGGGACACTCCCTGCAGCCACTTCGACCACATTAGGCATTTCTCTCTCTCTTCTCAGGCATTACTGCCATAATAGTTCCCAAGCACTTATACTATATCTTTGAAAAACTATGTTTTTTAAGCTTCCATATTGCCACGCTTGGAGATTGTCTCACTGCTGCCCTCCTAACCTTCCCCAGGAACAACATAGAACGAAGGACACTGACAGTGTTAATGCCATCAGGAAGAACAATGTTTTTCCTTCAAATTAACTTTTCCACTACAAACACAAGCTTGTAATATGAATTAATGCAAAAGTATTCCAATCTGCACCTATGCTTGAAAAAGCTTCTTTTATTTCTCTGTAATTTAACTTTCAAAAATTAAAGCCTCTTTCGTATGTTTCCTGTTTCCATACTTTAAAATTGGCATTTATCCTGTGATGAAAGAACATGCTGAGAAAACTGAGACAAAACCAGGTAACAAGAGCCAATGGCAAAAGAGTCTGTAAACATACAGAACTCCCTCCTGGGAGCCAGAGAGGGGATGTGTGACTCTTCCATCTTCCTTTCCCATCAGCAAACACTGTGAAACCTGCAGGCAGCCACCACTCAGTTCCCTCCACCTTCCTCATCCCTTCCCTCTGTGGCCACTCTGGATAAAGCATTGAGTGAGGCACCACCACACCAACACTAACGTGGCACTGACGTCTGTGCTGTGCAGGTGAAACATTCCAGCCAGGCTGACCAGCTGTGAGGAAACCCTGCAGAGTTTTCCCATTTCCTACTTCACCATTGGGCACATTTTTCCCCGGATACTCTTACTGAAACTAGAAGGTGTGAAGAGAATGAGGAGAGGGAAGGATGGTCTCCTCCTCATAACTGCTCAGAGCTGTCCCGAAAACATCCCTCTGCCACTGCACCAAGGGTTTTATGCCACGATGGCCAAAGAGCTCCCTGGGACACTGCAGAGGTCACTGCTGGGATGAGACATCCTAAGACAGCCATGAGAAAAGGCAGTCAGTGTTAATCTGGTTGAAAAACTAGGAATCCCAAGGGGAAAAATTTGGTTGTGTAATTAAAGACTGTATCCCAACACAAACACACAAAAGGATATGGCCTTGCAACTGTGCAAGCAATGACATTGTTTCCTTTTAATATTTTAGTGTTTGAATATGAAACCTGAGGCTTGTTTCAAAGCTACATATTTACATGGTAGTGATCACATAATAAAGAACATTTGCACATAAATTTCCACCAGATCTCTATATTGCTATTAAAGCTTTTTATTACATTTTCAGAAATCTGCCTACTCCTCATGTGAATGACTCACAGCTGTGTATCTGTCACACTGTAGTAAATAATTGTAGAAAATGTATGAGTGTATTTAAGTTAAGCATTGTATAAAAACATTTTTGAGAAGCATACAATTATCCTACATAATGAAAATCAGTTTTAAAAATCATTCCCTATGTTCCCACAGAATTTCTGGTAGCTATGTATCAGAAGGCAAGTGGTTTTATAGCTGCTATGTACCAAAGTATTAATAGTTATTTAATTTGCCATATCACAGGTAAGTAGCAATGTTAGTCTTGAACAACTAGGGGAAACACCATCCTTTAAACTTCACAGCACAACAGTTAACATCTGATTTTTCAAAACAACTGCAGCTGTATGGACTCTGATCAAAGTCAGTAAAATTACACAGGGACTCAAAGATCTGCCCATACAGATCTGCCCATACAGATCACTTTAAACAGAAGCAGAGTCTTCACGCCATCCTACAACTATTTCTTTGATGTGATAGATTCAATATGTTCATTGCCAATCTGTTACAGAAGTTGCTCTTCCATTAAGGAATCTTAATGATCCTGAGGATGAGATCAGAAGGATGAGGGAAAGCTTATGGTTCAGTCACCAACACAGCATGAGATGAAGGCTGCAGTGTGGGAGCAACGTGGCCTTCAGCTGCAGATACTGCAAATGTGCTCTGCAGATCAGACAACAGACCTTTCAAGTATATTTAATTCAACTTGCTTTTGAAGGCACGTTGCACTTCACAGTGGCCCTGCACAACTTTCATGACAGTGGTAAGACCTCAGTACTTTGAAAAGACATACAGTTAGCAGCCTTTTCCAAGGGCCCAGAGATCTCAATCACAATCTGTCTATCTGTTTTGCCTACACAAAGCTTGTATCAAACATGTCCTAGGAATCTTCCACAAAGTGTAGAATATGCCTCCATTACTGCATTCTAGCAGCACATTCCAACCCAACCAAAACACCTCATCAGCTCTTTTTCCTCCTCTTTTCTGGACAGTAATCAACATTTCTTTCAACTGAGTACTGCCTCATTTCTGATCCACTGTCCTGCAGCAAGAGAGTTCAGTCTTCATCACATTAGAGCAAAGGACAAGAAAGCCTCCAATAGAAACACTATCCCAAAATGACTCAAACTATTTTATGTAAATCTCAAATATTCAGAGCAGGGAAGAAATGTGAAAGAAAAAAATAAGCAGATAATTTGTAACAAAAAACTATGTTAGTAGCCTAACACAGAGCATCGAGAAAGATACTAAAAGATGACTAAAAAGTATCTACAAAGATACCATGGGCATATCATATAATGCAAACAAGAATCCATCACACTGCCTTCCACACCCATTTAACTAAGTCCATTTAAACCTACATTTTAGCTAAGCTGGAACTACAAGATTGGAATAACTTAGAATTATTTTCTACAGACCTCTACAATGAAATCCAGCAGGAGCTATTGCCAGTTTTCCATTAAAACCATGCATTGCTAAGAATGATGAAAAGAAAAAAAGCAGCATTTCCTAAACATCTTTTGTCATTCATCTGAGCTTTATAGGTGCCTGTTTTAAAACAATTTTTATCCTAACTCTGATTTATGAGCCTGTGCATGATAAGTAAGGCTGCATCCTTCAATAAGCACTTGACAAATAATTAATAAAATTAAAATCCATGTGCAAATTTTGCAATAGGAGTATAAAATTGTAAGTATCTGATACATATCAATGTGACCATCTTCAATACTTTAACCAAAGGTAAGGTAAGGAACACTATTGCACATACAGTTTTTGAAGTGAGCAAGTAAACTCCTGTGGGAGAGAACTGACCACTTGGTGCTCATGTAGATGAGAAACACAATGGGAACTGTGTATTCTGTGGGAGATGGCACAACATTATTTAACAGAATAATCCTGCCAACAAGTAACCCTTGGGCAATTTTTGTTCATAACTGAAAATGGATGTTTGCCCTGGACTTAAAAACAAATCTCTGGTTTTCAGTCTATTGGCTTGGACAAAACTGAAAATTTGCATTTGATTCCAATCATTCCAATATTTGAAGAAAAGATTTAAACAGTCACCAATATGTTTCCACTTTGCACTTAGCACCATCATATTTGACTGGTTTTAACTTTTTATATAAAATCATATGTCCTTATTGTCATGAGGTGTCCTTTATGACACATCTTTTCATGATGTTTTCCACATCAGGAAAGCTAGAACTGTAATGCATTTTTTCACATAATGGCATCTCTGTGTGGAACCTGAACTGTAGGAAAGCACCAGTCTCTCACGAGACTTGCAGTAACATCACAGCCTGGCAACCCTGCACCCCAGATCCCATCTGCCTCCTCAGTGAGTGCCTCAGAACACCAGACAACTTGGGCTGTAAAATTTATTTCCCATAACATGCTCCTGCTCTAGCTAGAAGTCAGTCATTTGTGATGGCAGAGTTTCAGTGGGCAGATCTTCCTTCAAAAATCTGCTGCTGGAAAAAGCAGTTTGGATTTGAGCTTTGTCTCAAAGAGGAAGGTTCCCTTGCTGTCCCTGCAGCCAGGCAGGCCGAGAGGGGGAATCCCTTCCAGCATCTCTGTCCTCTTCTGGTGTCCTGGCTGTCCCCAAGCACCCAGGCTGGAGCCAGGCCGTGGGGATTACATTGGCCTTTTCTGTCATTTGGAATACTGAAGGCTGCACTGATACATGAAACTTCAAAACAAAGCATGAGTGGTGATTTCTTTGGCAGGGAAGTGGGTTATGCAATCCCTGGCTGCTCTTTCTTTGATGACTAGATATGAGAGGTGAATTAGCAGCTTGTCACATTCATACAGAAGGAATGAATGAGTTTATAAAAACTCAGCAGAACTTCTTGTTCTGCCTTTTCTTCCGTGAGTTCAGGCATCTTTGGTGTAATTTCTAACACTGCTAGATAGACCCTCATAATCATGATGTATGTAAAATAAATAGTGACTCAAACACAAAACTAAATTTAGATTACTCTCTCTGAAGTTCCATATATACACCAATAAATACTTGATTACTAGAGAGATAAAAGAAATACCTTGCTTCTATAGGCAAATTACTTTTGAGTACACCTCAACTTTGCCTTCAAGCTTCATGGAAAGCTCATTTGGGCACTTAAACCACATACTGGGGGCATTTCCATACTGAAATAAAATAGTCAGGAAAATGTTTTTTAATAAAAAGGCTGAGAACAACATTTACACTATTCCCTTATATTAATCTTGGACTAATGGAACTCACTGCTTATCAAACCAAATGGTAACACCAGCTTTAACATAATGGCACACTTCCAGCCTCTGTAAAACACTGGATCAAAAAATACACGTGCTGCAATGGAAAAAAATGAGTACTTCTGAAAGCCTCTTTAAGGATATTCAAAGTTCTTTAAAACTCAACAGGTTCAATAAATAGCTACATATTTTGTGTTTGTAATGTTCCCAGGCACTAAAAATAGAGCCCCAAAAATTACATCAAAACACCGAAACACCTATTTTTGTGTGGGTAAGCAACCAACCAACACCCCAAACCTTTCAGAAAAGGCAGCTCTGGTCCCATGTGTCCACATTTTTCAAGTCTCTGAGAGTGCTGAAGCGCAGGAATGCTGTATATTGCTCCCCTTGCCCCTAAAGAGCCACGTGCCCCCTTGCCAGCCACGTGCCCCCTTGCCAGCCATCTCCTCAGTGGGAATGCCGAGCCCAGCCCGAGCAGCGTGGGATGTCCAGGCCTGTCCGAGCAGGTTCTTGCTGGGTACACCCTGCAGGAGAGGTGGGAGCGGCTGTTCGTGGGTACAGAGGCCGATGCTCTCCTGCCACCACCAGCTCTGCCCTCCCCTCCCGTGGGGGCAGCTACACTGAGCACTGTGTCCTGTCAGTTATGCTGACACCTCTACCTGAGGTGCAGGAATGCTTCTTTCCTGTCAACCCTAGCAGTGGGCAATGAAGAATGAACTGATCTAATAGCCAAGACTGTATGGAGTGTTTATTCCAAAGTCATTTCCCTACGCATGCAGTGAAATCTGAATTACAGCACAATTTTAGGCAGCCAAGCTGTTTCAAGCACAAACCCAAGATCAATACAAACTGGGTGAGAAGGAGTTCTGACAAAACCCTTCATTACACTCTTGGTTTATGTCCTAGTACTTCAGATCTCATGCCCTAAATCAGCTTAATATTGTAATCCTCAACTGTAATCCTCAAGCATAGCAAGTATTTTAGTACTAAAACTTAACTTTTCCGACTTTTTTTTAAATTCAAGAACACTTTTTTATACTTCCAATATAGTGTATAGTGTACATTCTTGTAGGTAAAAGGTTTTGCAATTTTAAATTTGAAAGCCTGTGCTACAGAGCTGCGAGTTAAATGTCTCTGGTATTTTAGAAACATTCAGTTACTAAAATTGTGTTTGTCTGGCTAATGCTAATTCAAACAATGCCCGTGGTATTCCAGAAGTTATGCATCTGTTCCAGATCTTCCTATCAAGGTTTAGAAGGAGACAGTCTAATATGAAAGTACATGTCCCATTTTCCAATTAATCCTCCCTCATACTCTCTTATTTTCCCCAATCATCTCTACATGGACATATAATTTCTAACTTCTAACAGATTCTTTTTCTAGGACTTCAGAAATATTTTAAAAGTCTTCTGTAACTTTAAGATAACCATTAAATCATTACCTTTCTCTACTGCTTAACATTTTACTGGTTGGTTTTACCAGGTATTTCCCAGCTAAAATGATTATTAGAAGGAACTGAGGGATGAAGCAGAACGTAGGAAGTTGGGGCCAGACAAAAAATCCCACTCCTATCTCGTTGCAGGGTGCCTGAGGAATGCTGGGGACAGGATCTTCCCTTCTTTTCCTCAGGACCCCGGGTACTTTCATTCAGTCCATGTCAGTCACTCAGTCTCTCCCTCCCATTCCCATCACTGAGGACACTCCTGTCCTGTGTGTCCGTGCTGGTGAGCAGAGAAGGGCAGCAGAGCAGCTGAACCTCTCTTGCCTCCTGCTGAAATCTGCCTCTCCTCCACAGCTAAAAGGCTTTAGCAAGGGCTGTCTCCCTCTGTCCTGTCCTTGCTTAACCGGAGATTCAGAGGCCTTCCAGGCAGGAAAAATCTCTTGCACAAAGATACTTCACAGATATGGGATCCAGCTATTTGGAGACATCCTCAAGCAGAAGGAAATAAAGGACAGAAAAGGCTGTGGAAACCTGACAGGGCCAACAGAGGGGTGAGGAGGAGGCAGTGGCAGGGCCAGCACTCAGCAGGGCAGAAGCTGAAACAGTGAGTGTGCAGGCCCAGAGAGGGGAAAGGCTTTAACCTCAGGAGGACCCAGAAAAATCAATAGTCTCCACTGACACACAGCTTCTGTTTCCAAGGCACCAGCTGGAGTGACCTTCTTCAAGCAGAGTACTGCAGCTTGTATGAGGGCACACAAGTGCATGGTAGGTATGTGTAAATGCAGGGGGATTTTTCCTAAAGGAAATCAAAAATTTCCAGAACTTGAAATACAAAACAAAAAGAAACTCAGATTGTGTTTCTGGCTCTGATACAGAATACAGCCTGATCTTGGATATGTTACTTTGCCTCTGTGCTTTATGTTAGCTAGTTATATAATGGGAAAAACAGTACCTTCCCTAACTTCAAAGGTTATTCTGATTACTTTAAAATAACATGAAGATGAAAAAGGCAATAATGATAAATAGTAATCCTTAGTTTGCACTTATGCAAAATCCTTCTACAGATCTAAGTGCTTGATTTCAGATGCAATACAGACACCGTTTGATGTTGGTTTCTCGCAGCACAAGTGCCAGCTCTGCCATCCCTTGCCTCCCACTCCCAGGTGCCTTTCCAGCCCAGCGCTGCCCTGGCAGCTGTGCCCACAGCCACAGCTCTGCTGAGTAGGGGTTGGGCACAGAGACCAACGGGGACACCACGGGAAGGGAGGAAGGACCATAACTAAGGCAACATCCCTGCCAAAATAAATCTGCATCAATCAAGTACAAAGGCTGGTATGAGAGCTATCAATTCATGTTACAGCTGACTTCACTTGTATAACACGTTCTGTCTGCCCTACAGCAACAAACTTGTTTCAAACCAGGAATAAATATTTCAACACAAATCTGAATAGGTCAGAGGAGACATTTCATAATCCTATGAAACTGACTTGCTAATGAAGTTGGAATCTGCATGATTGCTAGATTAATTTCACAGGTTGAATAAAACTTTTACAGAGTGAATGATATGACTTCTGTAACTCTTCTACTTTATACATACTTCCCATGTAATGAAAATCTTTCATAAATCGATCCCTGAACTTGTCACAGCCCTGAGTATTGGTTTCAGCTGTTTTAATGATGCTGGCCAGTTAAACTGTAAGTCTGAGATTGATATCTTCACAAGACACTGTATTTACACAGATACTGTAGAAATTGGAATGCAAAAAAGCAATCTTTTAAAAAACTGAATACAAAGAAGTCTTCTGTCAATCTGATTTACTCAAATCCTGACTGCACCATGAAATCCTATTAAACGAAAGGCAAAAACCTCAAGTCTCATTAAACAAGTAGAAAACTTTTTTTGTGAAATAAAAAGAATTAAACTTGAAACTGACTCCTTCCTGACAGGTATTTCTGCTTCAACCCATCACAAAATACATGCAGCAGTCATACCCAAGGTTTTCAAATTATTCTTCTGGTTCCCAACTGGACACCATCAAAGTGTTTCTACACTTCAGTGAAGACTCTTTTAGTACACACTTGTTTGGTCTCTCAAAATTTAAGGCATCCTCAATCACTATTGGCTCCATCAAAGTGAAAATGCATAACTAGCCTCAACTATGGTTTAGTGGTTGGGGGTTTTTTTTGCTTGTGTTCCTTGCTTCTTTCTTCTAACAATTCACAGCTAATCACATCAGTTATGCCTTTGAGCAGGTACTGTCCTATTACTGTTTTAGGCAAGAGTTCTGTTTCCCAATCTACCCTTTCAAAAAGGAAATCCAAGTGTTCTGCAAGTTCCACGATGCTTACAAATTATGCTCTCCATTTTTCTTCCTAAACTTCCCTTTGCTTAAAGGTTTCAAATCCAGGAGAGGTATGTCAGGAGCCCAGTTCACTGCAATAATACAGCAAGTTGTCAAGTACTTGAGCACATTTCTACCAAACAATCAAAACACAGCTGTGTTACAACAGCTGGAAACTGGTGGCATTTGCAAGAACATATCTGCTTCTCAGAAAGAGAAAAAACCTCCAGCTAACATCACCTGACTGGCAACTGCTTCATTTTATAACCACCTAGAATGAATGGCAAAGCCTGCCTTCCAATCTCATTTCAAGGGTTCCATCATTGTGGCAACAGCACTTTTGGGAATAAGACACAGCGACGGACATAACCCATTACAATGACTACAAATACATTAAGGCACTGAAGAAATTCATGTCGTGCTTCTGCCATCACTGTGGCCCTGGATGAGCTCATCAGGTTCTGCTTAGCAGAAACTGTAAATGCCTAAAAAGTGGTCATTTTAATTCTTATAGAGGCTGCTAGAAAAAACTCCAAACTTACCAGTTCACTTATAAATTCACATGTAAAGTGTGCAGGCATTAAATGCACATCTTCGATGAACATTTAGATGACATATGATCTCAGTTAATTAAATACTCAGTGCTGTGTTCCCTTATATTACAGGAAACTCCTGTTCCACAGCAAACATGGCACAGTGACCACACAGCCAGACTCCTCCTAAATGTAGGACTGTGCCCACCTCCAACCCCTGCTCCCAGGAGTCTTCTACAGATGATAATGTTACACACTAGCTCAGTGTAACATCAAGTTCAGCAGAGTAGGGAAAACCTGTTCAGACTGATACCTTTAGTACCTTATTTCACTTGGTCTGCTCTGGAATACCTACTGAAATTAAGGATTCACAATTTATAAGCTTTCCCCCATTAGCAATATTTAATTATTATTGTCTTTGTAACACATATCTAACACCCCAAGAAAATTATGAAAATTTTCTCTCCACAACAGAGCTTGATGTTTTCAATTTTAATTAAAATAATAAAAATAAAACAAAACAAAAAAACCCTAAAAACATCCCCAAAACCATTTAACTGTGTAAACCCAGGAAAACTAATGCTAGCGTACCTGAGCTATGCAATGAAATCTTAAATTAGTTTAAAGCCTTTTCCTTGATGCACTCTGTCCCACTGCTGTTACTCTCTAACTACTCTCTGAGTGCTGGACAGAAGTTGTCCCCTGTCTAAGTCTTCAAAGCTGGGCAGGGAGAGCCCAGCCCTCCGCTGGCTCTCCCGGTGTGCCCGCAGGAGCGCTGCTGGCAGGAGCTGGGAGGCCTGGGCACAGCACAGGCAGATGTGTGATGCTTCAGGTTTTCAGGCTGTGTTTAGCTCACACCTCTATTTGCTCGGAACAGGCTGTGAATGGCTCTGCAGCTGAGCGAGCGTCCAGCTGAGGGGTGTGCGCTGCTCTGCCCGCCCCAGCCACGTGTGCGGGGGGCACGTCCCACCTCCACCTGCACAGGAACAACTGCGTGATCCACCTGCTGGCAGTGCTGGTAAAGGCAGAGAAACTCAAATTGCTCTTCAGAGTCATTAAAAAACCTTTTCAAAAACAGTTCTAAAATATTTTCTGTATGTTCAACTATTACTGATTTCTGTGGCTTTCCATGCTTTGTTTTGCAATAAATCATCCCCAAGTTTTCTCTGCTTTCCCACAGCACTGAGGAGCAGCAGTGTCTGGACCTCTGAAGAGGGAGAACATGGCTCTGTGTAAGGCACTGTGGCTCAGCCAGCATCACCCATTTTGCCTTACTCACTGTAATTACATCCCCAGAGAATAGAAACGCAGGAAAACAGAGTAGCAGTGAGAACATGTGTGTGGCTCGCCTTCGAGAATGAAGATTTGGGCAGGGCTCACCCCACGTGGGTGTGCCCTTCCAGCCTGTGCAGTGGCTGTTTTAGGTGAGGCACAGCGTGCGCAGAACTGGCTCCATCATTTAAGTCCTAAGGTCCATTTGCCACGGCCAAGTGAGCTTGGACAGTGTCAGGGAAGTCCTCAGGACTAGAACCTGCAGCACCCAGCATTTCCCAGGAGGTCTCCCATCCAAGTACTAACTGGGGCTGACCCTGCTCGGCTTCCGAGATCTGACGGGATCGGACGGCAGGAAGGCTTGAACTGCCTTTAGCAGTGAGAAAATAACAAATTTGTATTTGCTGCAGTTTGGATGTCTACCTGTCACGAGTACACACTGGTGGGAATGTGGATACTTTCTCCATGCCTGTGGGTTATTTTGTCTGTTTTTTCCACTGGGAGGGTGGTTTTGGGTTTTGCTTTTTTTTTTTTTTTTGAAGTTTGTGTGTGTGTGTGTTGTTTCAGGTTTAGTTTTTTAAACAGTAAAACTTCCTAGGTCAGGGAATACATGTATAAAAATTGTGCTTGTGTTTTATAACACTTGCACTAATTCATTAGGGTTTAAAGTTCTATTTCTGCATCACACATCACTGTATTTAGAGTGAGTTAATGCCTTAATAGGAGAAACAGAACTATGACCAAGCAACAACGATCTCAGTGGCCCCCCAGAGATGCTCCAGCTGTCTGGGGCTAGGTATTCCTTCAGATGGACACACCCAGTGTGTGAACAGATCCACAGACATGGCTCTGAACCATCAGTCAAAGATAAATAGAAATACTTTTTTTTGGCACAGGAAAAAAAATTACTTTCTCTGCTACAGCTGCAACACTCCTATTTCCTGTCACAGCACTACAGAAGTGAGGACCCAAGGACACCTTACACCTTTGCTCTAAGTACATACAGGTTTGCAGTCAATATGAATGTCTGAACAAGGAATTTTTTGCTAGTCTCAGGAAATATTTACAGGCCTGCAAACAGTTTCTAAATGAGCCTCATGCTGCCAGTCTAAAGAAAGGCAAAAATCCAGTCCAAAGTCAAAAGCTGTCCAACATCATTCACAGATACTTCACAAACTTTTGGGAAATAATTGGGCTGATGCCACGAAACATACATGCAGTATTTTGTAAGCTCAATATTTAAAATAAAAGCATAAAACTTTAGTGCTTAAACACCAAATCCACCTCACTGGAACCTTCAAAGGAATTTAAAAGAACTGTATCACAAATTTCCTGCAATGTGGTATTGATATCTTAGAAAAAGAAGTCTTTCCTCAGACCTCTCAGAAAATGTCAAATCTTTCTACTCTAAAATAAGAGAAAAAAGCTAAAGCTCAATTAAAAAAATAAAAAAGCAGCTAAGGCAATAGAAAGTCTTCACACTTCCCTCTTTCAGTATCTTTCCTTGCCCTTAGAGACTAAATTCCTAACTTCTGCCTTCTAGACATATCTATGTAGCCAATGTTTAGAAGTATGCTATAAACTGAAATAAGGTAAAACTCAGTAAGTTAGATTTTAAAACTAATTAATATATTGATTTCTTTCAAATTAACAAATGTGCTACATAATAAACATCTTAGTATCCCAAAAATAAACCACTGATAAACAAACCAGACTTCTGCAAAAGAAATGTATGGACTATCTCCATAAACCTGGTGATGTTTGGTTTTTAGAAAGATCAATACCTATTCTGATATTGAAAACATAGAAGCTAAAAAACAAGCACAAAAAAATCTGCAAATTTCTAATAGCTGACATGAAAAATCAGATTTCCTGTCACAAAATTCAGTTCTAATGAGAATTGCAACAAGGGACAGTCTCTGTCACACACCAAAACAGACACAACACTCTGTGTCCCAACTCCTGTGCTTATGAATTGGTGTCCATAGCAACACTGCACAGTTAATTTTACTTATTAAATACAAACCAGCAAAAGTAATGAAGGTGAATGGTACACATCAACAACAGCTATTTCAGGACTAAGGAAGGAACATTTGCAAACCTGTCATGGAGAGAAAACAAAACTGCAATGGGTCTGAGAAGAACAACACCACAAAATATCAAGATAAAATGAAAATACACGAAGAAATACTCAGCACAGGTATATAGAAGTAGTTATGGTTTGAGGAACTCTACTCTTTCTACTTCATATAAGTCTCCATATAACTTTTTCTCAAACTCTCCTCACTCTAATCTGCCCTATTAGCAACAGGGAACTTTCTTGGTTATACAACCAACACAAATATGCATAGATTTTGGTATCAGCTTGAATCCCTGTTTGCTTGAAGTATGATTACATTCATGGCAATCTTCACCAAAATTTTAGTGAATATACTGTCATCATCTTCCATCTGGACAGCAACAATAGTTCTTCCACCCTGGAGTGCCAGCTTTGGGAACCCCTGCAGCTGGTGTATAATCAGGGGTAACATGACCAGGAGCACACTGACGTGACGCTTTGCTCTCTGCGTTGGTTGCCCTGGGTGCTCTACAAACTCTTTGTTTTTCCAGCACACGGGTTCTGTTAGCCAGAAAGCCAAAAGATCACCTCAGGTGACTTCAGAACAGCCCTGACAGCTCAATTCCTCAGAAACAATGGAGACATCTATAGCCAGGATGACACGTCAGGAGCTAGAGACACAGTTATGAAACTCCGCATTCACAATTCAAGAGTTAGTCTCAAGTTTGTAATCCAACTAACTAAGGCTCTTACCTGCATTTGCCATTCACTTTATTAATAAAAAGGGCATTAGCCCTTCTTTGTAAAGGAAACTCCTTTAAAACCCTGAACCCCAGTACCCACCCACAAGCAGGTATTTTGCCTGACACGATCCAGGGAAAGAGACAAACTATGGCTTCTATCAAGTACAGCTGAGCTCCTAAACCTTTTTATACTCCCAACAGAATATGCTCCAACAGCACAGTTGTGAAAGAAATCCAATCACATAAAGAACCGTCCTTAGTGCATATATACAAAGATAAGCACAGACAGTCCCGAGTTTGGGCTGGGACTGAAGTTCCTACAAGCCAGATCTAACCTGGCATGGTGCTGCCCTGCAGCTTTTGCTCCCTGGCTTGGGGGAATGTGGCTCTCTCTGCTCACAGCCTGCTCTGCACCAGCCTCTGCAGAAGCCACCTGACAGCTAACCTACATAATTCCAGCCTTTAAACGCTTTGTCTAAAGGTAATGCATCACGTGTCTTTAGAAAGATCTTACCACACTGCTAGAAAACAAATGTTTTATTTACCTACAGCTCCTAAGATTGTGCCAGATTGAAATACCATCAGCATTTTACCTCCAGACAGCATCCTCTCTGAAGATGCACTGTATGCTATTTCATAAAGAAAGCAGCCAGAAATCAATGCTAAGTAATGTATTGGATTTTCTGGATCACAGTATTTTTCAGATAAAGAAAAAAAGTATTAAGAAAGGTTCAATAAGGAACTGTGATTAATGACCAACTGAGAAGAGCCCAGTATATTTTAACTGTCTGTCTGGACTTTCAGTCTCCTCTGAGGAGCCTGGTTCCACTCTGCTGAGCTACAGATGCAGCTCAGGTACAACTGCAAAGCAGGGGGCAATGGGCAGTTCTAAGGGTATGTCAACTGCCAAGAACCTAAAGCTTTCTTTGTAAATTATATCTGTTCCAAAATCAAGGGGGTAAAACAAAACCATGATAGAGGATCAGATTTTTGAAAGCAAACTTAGCACACAGGACAGAAACAAGTGAGGCTCACTGGAAGCATCAAATTGTATGGCCCGACTTCACAAACGCAGATTTGGGCAGGGCTCTCCCCACGTGCCCTTCCAGCCTGCACAGTGGATGTTTTAGGTGAGGCA
>JAWWEV010000172.1:26978273-27008674 GCA_035583235.1 Hafferia zeledoni
ACGGTCCCCACTGAGACTCGAACTCAGGTCCTTGGGATTCAGAGTCCAGAGTGCTCTCCTTTACACCACGGGACTGCTCATAAGAGTCAAATTAAGGAGGAAGAAAAAGACATGAAAGGTTTTGCATGATCTAAACACTATTCCGCACTCCTGAGCCGAATGGCACTGAACAGCAAATAACAGTCCCGATATTTGTAAGTGATCTTCTGTTTTGCACTTAACAGGGCCAGTCCCACATCTGCCTCTTACAATGCCAGGAGTCTGTGGACTTACTAGTACTGTGCTGGACAGGGGCTGGGAATTTATTAGCAGTAGCTGGCAACACCTAGCAGTGCTTTATAACCAAACCTCACAGAGCTCTTGTTCCTTTTAATCCTAACTCTGTTCATTTCAAAATTGTTAAGGAACACCAGAGTAGAGCCATGCTAAAACTCAAACATGAGAAATGCTTCTTGGGTAACACTGCAGGACAAAGGGGGTTATGAGAAACAGTGTTCTCCACAAGCCCAGCAGCTCCAGCTGCCCAGGGAGCAGGACATGCTGCAGCATTTTGAAGCTAATGCCCTCCGTCAGGAGCTGCAGCCGTGGAGCAGCCTGTGCACAGCCACTCCTGCCATTCCCCCTCACTGCAAGGAGCCTTTAGCATGACATGACAGGGAAAGCAGGAGATAAACAAAGCCGATGTGGAAATAAACGTTGTTTGGAAAAGCACAGGAAGGTACACAAGTAGAACATCCCCAAACCTTAAACAGTGTTTTAATTTTGCATCTTAGTTACTTCAATGTACAGTGTCTGGGCTAATTCTGTCAGTACACTGTGCTGAGTAGTTACCTCAGCAAAAAATTTGCAAGCCTTTCAAGTGGTGTAGCTTCCACAGTGATGTAGTTTTAAGTCTCTCTTAAGTCTTAAAATCTACAGCACCCAGTCTTAAATTTTTTTGGGGAACAGCTATTAGAAGCCTATTACTACTACACCACCATCAGAAAGGCTGTTGATCCATAATGTCACCCAAAAATGCACCAATATGTCAATCTGCCTTCCAGAGAGCTCCTATCTATTTCTCAGATTATTCCCATTGTTAAATAGCAGTGTCAGGTTTATTTAGAATCATGATGTATAAACATGTATCACATTGCCTATTGCAGCATCTGAATAAAGACATAAAAAGTACAGCACCCTTGTCTGTTCTCCATTTTGCCTTGAGATGGGACAAAACAATTCCTTTCCACTACTTTTTTTATTTACAGTCCAGTTTTCCACCAATGCATTCAGGAAGAGTATCCTTGTTAGCAGTCTGACCTACTTTTACCTTCAGTCTATAAGGCATTCACAAAAAAGCCCCAACGTGCACTGTCACAAAAGATATCTGCTAATTATGACACTGAATTGATTATACCACAGTATAAAAGTCTGACAATACTCAACATTCCCAGTAAATGGAAAAACTGTATTTACTATATTTGTATTACCCAAAGATATTTGCAGTTCTTTCAACTCTGTAAGTGCATAAAGCACAAGCAACTAATTTCCAGTCGAGATGCCAATTAGTGCTTCAGGAAATGCACAAGATACAAGAACAGTGAACCACCTATTTACAGATATTAATTAGCTAAAAATGTACATTTTCACTACTACTGAAATTGCCAAAAACAGTGATTGCATTTCAAAAAATTTCTTTCTCTTCTTCATTTTAGACCTTCCATGTGAATGAAGTAGTTGCTGTGTAGTACTAGAAATACACAGGATCCTTTGGAGGTGACAAAGATGAAGATCAGACAATTACACCAAATGAATAAGGTAGAAATTACGCTCACATCTCCCTGAAGAACAGAGATCTCTAAGGACTCGAGGAGTATTTTTAGCTCTGTGGAACAAAGTGCAAATATAGCTCTAGCACTTCACAATCACACTGTATTGTAACATCAAGATAAAGGCAAAATCCCCCCTTGCACCCAAAAAGTGGGTTTTTTTAGATTCCAGCAGATTCTTAAAAGAACTTTGCAACGTTCCTTGTTCTCAGACCTACAGGTCATAACACAGCACTAATTCCTGCTGGCACAGCCCTGCAGTTACCTGGTACAGCTCTCCTATCAAGTGTGCTCCCAAGGGCAGTTTGACAAAGCAATAGGGAAAGTACTTGTTAAAGGAGGAGGAAAAAAAAGAGGGGTTTAGGGATACTTTTTTTTTTTGTAAAAATAGTATTTGAAATGTTTCTCCTTTTTCAAATAAATGTTTGCTCTTTTAACACACTTTTCAGCATTTTGTGGGTTTGGTGCATAACAGCAATTTAAAAACATTTCCAGAATACTTCAATGTCAGTGTTAAGTAAAACATTCCAACTTCATCTTCCTGATTAAACATTTCTGTAAGAGAAAAAATTTACACGTACAGTTCTCTGTCTAAGGAGGCTTTGCCTTCACAGCTAATATTTCATATGCAGACTCCAATTTCACATCAAAGCTTTACTTTTAAATTCAGTAAAGATGCAAGTTTAATCTCAGGAGACTATGATGTCTTAGAAGTTAAAACAGTAACTGCTGCTACCACCAATCTTGAAGAGATTCTGCTTTTGATGGATTAATTTCTAAAGGGGAACTGAAGTTACTTGATGAGCATTCCAAGTTACCTTGGGGGACTTGCAGAACATTCCACTGATTCTGCTGAAATTAAGGCTTTTGCTTGAATTTCTAAATAACCTTCTAAACCAATTGCTTTAATACTTTGCTTGCTGTCACAACTTTCACTTCTTCTTTTTCTCCCTGACACTAATCCACAATACTATCACCTTTCCCTCAGCTGCAACAACACAAGACAGAGCCCTAATTAGCACAGTTCCCAAAATGTTATCACTATGTATTTGTAGCAATGTGTGCCCCATGTCACAGCCCCCTCCACAGTTATTTCCTGTAACCAAATAAACAGCAAAAAATAAACACGAGGCACTATATTTCAGACAGAAAGGCAACTGAAGGTTCAAGAAAACACACATTTGTCAACAGCTGGCTAAAATCCAAATATTCCATAATTAATTCAGTATATTAAAAAATTATTTTAAAAATTCCCTGGTTTTCATTTCCCCCCTCTGTCAGCTGCTCTATATACAATCTCGTTTAACAGAGACACATACTCAGAAATCTCCATGCACATTTACATGTGTCTCCTTCAGCAGTTCAGCACCTTCACTTTCTACAGTGCCCTAAAGTAACTTCCTTGGAGGCACAGTATCATCCTCCTGCATCAAATACTTAGCTGTCACAAAGTAAATTTCTTTTTTTAAGAGATACCAAGGCCCTTAGTTACTATTTTAATATTTCTTCTCTGCCTTATAACATAGTGAAGGTACATTAACAACATACAATGCCTTATCTCTTCACTGACTGAGTCTCTATCATTTCAAGGGTTCAAGTTTTAACCCTCGTGTGGATCAGTCCCACCTGCATCTTTTAATGCCCAAGATCTGCCACCTTCCAAAGGTTTTTCATTTCCCCTTTACTATACATCCAAATCACCTGAAAAAAAAATTAGTCATGTGAGGGAAAATGCTTATTTACAGAGTGTTTTCTTAGATTAAGCAGATCAGAAATGAAAGACCAGCTTGAGCACCAGCTACAAAATGAGCTGACCAGGTGCTGCAACCCAGCTGAAGTAAATGCATTTCAACTCTAAACTAATATCAGCTGCTGCCCTCCGGAAAGAGCAGTTCAAGATAACAACTGAGAGTGAGCTGGGCTACAACTCTCCAAAATTAGCCTGACATGATCTAATTGAGCTTCAGTGGGAGTCAGATTGGGCCACGTGCCCACAGCAACATGAGTCTAACTGCTGCCTCAAAAACAAGAGGTAAATGAGAACTGTCTTATTACCACCACAATTAACCTGACCCAGCTACTTCTATTAGTAATTAGTTCTTTTTTTAATGGTTGATTTCGTCCAAGTTTCCACACAATTCTGAGAGCACTGAAAGAGACTTTTTTCCATACTTATTTTATACATGTAGCAAGAAGGCTGGCAGGGAAAGGCAAGGATGTTGCACCAGAAAGATAAACCCACCTTTCAGTGTTTCAGAATAAAGAAATAACTCCCTTCAATGTGTGAGGCAGTCTCTTTGTATCTAAATCTCAGTGCTCTCATGTGGTAGAAGTTTCCTAAATCCTCTAAAAATTGCAGCCACCATTTGCTGTTGTGAGAAGAAAGCCCTATATAATTTTCAGCAGTTAAGTACCAGTAATGCTCAGCTATTGCTGCCAGGGATTTTTACCATATATCATGCAAATACATCACCTGCCATACAAAAATATGTTCTTAACACTCAGTTGCTGTAACATTAATTTATTTGCAGCACCAGGAATGCAGCCTTGAGGAAAGAAAAATAATTAAAAATTGCTTTGTTGCTTTCATCTTGATGTTATTTTAACATGACTGTTTCATTACAGCAATATGTCTATGACCAACAAGGGAGATATTTAAGTCTTTAGCTACTTAAGTTGTATTTAACTGGCCATTATGAATGATTGAGGAACTAATGAATTTGTCTTCAAAACAGTCTCAGAATTTAGAAAGCATTTTGTAGACACAGGAGGCAGATATTTGGCAAGTCTCAAGCTAAATATTTGACAAAGCCAAGGTAAACACACATCTCAAAACACTGACCCAGGAAGCCAAAGCTGGCCCTTTCCAGGTAGGGTTAAGAAATATATGAATATACTGACTGAAGCTAAGATGGAAAATTTTTTTGTCAACTTTCTGTGAAAATGTAAGATGGAAAAATAATGAATCTATCCATGAGTAATTTAGCAAGGAGGAAGAAAGTATATTTTCCCCCCAAAATGCAAGCTTAGATTGAGGATGAGAGGTTGTTTTTGAACCTCTGCATTTCAGGAGCTCCAAACTCCACAACCAAATCTTGAGGTTTAAGTGAACACCCTTCTCCAACCACTGCTTCTCCTGGCAACAGGAAACAGCTCTCTCAGTCCTTGCATTTTTAGTATCTCTAGACTGTGGGTTCCAGACTAGAGCCCATCCTACACCATTTGCAAAATTCTAGCTGGAGGGATTAGCAACCAACAGCTACTCAGATCTGCCTGGATTATCTTTAAGATAGGAGAGAAGAATATTATGACTATTCATATGCATGACTGTCTTAAATTACCAGCTGCACATTTAGAAGCAGTAAGGATTAAATTTAAGGCTTCAAGAACCTGTTTGTCCTTAATTTTAATTTCTGATAAAAGTTTTGTTACAAAACAGGATGGATTGCTTGAATATATTCCCTGATCAAATATGAACTACAAAAAAAAGCAAAAAACCCTCCCAAAATAAGCTATTCTGTTCTACCAGATGTGGTTGTGCAATAAATATGTTTTGACATGCTAACAACAACATTGACATTATCTCAAATATTACACTTAATTTTTATAATGACTATTTTTTATTACAATGATAATTTGTTATATCTAACATGTATTAAGATCTTCACTTTTGTCTTCTTGAATCATCTACAGTCCAGCTAGATCTTTCAACGCATCATTGTCATACAAAAATTGCAACTCAAAGATTGTATAAAGTAATTGTTTTATTCCTCCATTATTTTGCTGGATGAATTTAGCTCAATAACCTACCAGTATTCTGCTTTTCCACAGATCCTTCATATAGCTGCAAGGAAACATTTTTTAAAAGGACTCCTACAATTTTCCTTAATAATTAAGCTTTAAATTGACTAAGGTCATCAGTAGAGTTTTCAGGTTCAATTAAACTATAGCTGAATTTCTACTTGTTATTCCAGGAACTTTTTATTCCATGTGATTTTAGTGAAAAATGGAAGAAAAACACTTAAAAATATTAAGTTAACAGTTGGCTGGATTCATCAGGCTCCACATAATTAACTGTACCTCTGCTTTGGAATTTCCAGGAGGCCACATACCTTACTTTGTGCCATTCAAGAACTGTTCAATGTACAACATTTTTAATGCTTTATCAGAAATATAGATGAAATAGCATTCTTACAGTTCACAGACTATGGTGAAATAACCTTCTGCAGAAGATTTGCCATATGACTGTGACCTGTTCAATTTTATTATCTGAAAGGTGTGTAATGTAGATTGCCACAGCCTGTGCAGCTCAGCTTATAATGCCCTTACAGCACTCTGACAACTCCAACAGAAAGGCCGCAAGACTGCCCAAGTAATGTATCCAGTAGCTGATTCAATGCTTCCCCAAAATTCCATAAAAAATGAACTTTGCCAAAGCAGGAATGCTGTCCTGAATGTTCAGATGGCAAAATTGGATATTACAGCACCAAAATGGGTTCTGGGAGGAGTTGAGGGCTGAGAAAGGGACCATGGAGACCCCAGCAGTTGGAACGGGGGTCAGCAATGTTGCAGGGGTCTGTGTGCCACAGCCTCCCCATTTTTGCACCCCCCAGCTCCCCACACTACCCTCTGCCTCCCCAGCACTGCCAGGGTGCTGGACACAAATGGTCAGGGGTAGCCCTAGTCCTGCCGGATGCAGCAACAGCAGCTTTACAAATGAAACCCCAGAGTGGCAAATGAGGCCATCCCTGCTGCTGGAATGGCCCCTCTCCATCCCTTAATGTAGCCAAAGCAGACAGACAACTGTGCTTGGCAGCAACCTACTTTGCTTATGCTTATGCCTAAAGCCAGATTTGAGTATTATGAAAATGGAAGGTGACACAATAACACAAAACAGTTTTGAGTCAGTAGAAATGTGCGCTGCAGGACTCAATTACAGCTGGGTGAATTAAGGACTGTGTTATGAATTTAATTCCAACCCCCACACACACAAACACTTTGCAAGTCAAGATAGATTTTTCAGTATTAAAAACTCCATTTAAAAATTATTTTAAGATCTCATCACTCAATAACTGAATCAGTTCAGCCTGTAATTTCTACCCTTGAAGAAGCACAAGCACAAGTCATTTTGTAGGAACCTGGTTTTCCTATTTCGAGGGAACAGAAATGGACAAGGAATTCTCTTCACATCGTTTTTTCCCTCCTGTCTAATTTCCCTGCACAACACTAACTCCAGTCATATTTGGGGAGCACAATCTGATGACTGTTACGAGAGTCAAATAGAGTCTGCACTGCATTGTGCAGTGCTGAGTTGAGACACTGACTTCAAAAGGTGATTGTCTACTGGTTCTACAAACAGTATTCTCAACCAAAAGGCATCATGTCTTGTCAACTTTCTTTACCCATTTATATTGTTGGCACTTTCCCAGGAAAAGGTTACCATTTTTTGTAGCATGCCAAGCCCTCATTTTGATCAAACTTGCTTACAAATACTCCACTTACAGCCATTTTTGAAACCATCAGTAACTAAAGCACCAGTATCTTCACAGTAATGTTAATTCAAATACTCTCATTCCTAAACACAAACTATTGTTTTTGCATTCTACAACTGTAAATACTATTCAATTAAAGACATGTTCATTTCACAAAACACTTTCCAATGATAAAAAACTCTCAACGTACAGAATAGTTGTGCCTCCTTGCACACACCTTACTTCATTTAATTTCTCTTTCATAATTCTTATTTAGAAAAGACTATCCAAAGGTTTAGGTTAGGTCACTAACTCAGCTTCTTTATACCTTCTTAACTTGTGAAATAACAGTGTGTCTGCTAGTTATGATCTTGCTTCTGTCACAGCAGGTTAAGGGGTTGATCCCTTGATTTGAATCCATGTGTTATGTTGATTTTATAATAAACTAAACATAAACTTATACTGCTCCAACCAGTATTCTTTGAATGTTATATCAGAGTTAACGCCTACCAGAGATATGCAAAAGAAGAAGTCAGATTTCAAAGCACTGTAAGACTGTTGGAGAGGATCTCAACAGTCTGATATAGGACCAGTTCTACCACTCCAAGCTGCCTGTGAACCAGGACTGAACAGACAGGCCAGGCTGTCCAAGGGTACCACAGTGCTGATGAACCCACGGGCCTGTTTTAACAGAACTCACGAATCCTTCTGAACATCCCCACAGGCTTATGAAGTTGGGCACCCAAGTATCAAAACACCCAAGATTACAGACCATTTTGGGAAATGGAACCTGCATTCAGCAGTTGCCTATAGAAAGAATCATGCTGTAAGGATTTAGCTTGTTCTTTGTGGAATATATGTGTGATAAACTGCATAAATAAAACCTCTGTTCTGTTTGCCATCTCTGTGGCATATAAATAAAAAGGTCACAGGCTTCCTGTTCAACATTACCATGAAAGAAACATCTTTCTCTAGAATATTTAAACCATGAAATGGCATAGAGGGAAACACTGGACTTACTGTAAGGAGTTGTATCAGTTGGGTCAGGAGGTGGAAAATTTTCAGTGAAGTTGACATTACACAAGTCTGTGCTGCAGCAGCAGAAGCGATATGTTCCATTCTGAATCAAGGAAGGGGTGGTTGTAACTATGCACTCCTCAAAGTGACACTCCTGTGGGTCTCCTATATGAGACCAGCAACCTGTAGAAAGAGGCAAATTGAAGAATTTTTTAAAGGAAGCATAAAATTAGTTCTATTAAATGGATAAGCACACCTATAGAAATCCATACTTTAGCTAATTAAACATAACAAATTGGGGTGAAAACAGTTATCATAGTTTGCATGTCTGACTTCACTACTACTTTTTAAATCAAAACCTGAAGAACTTCTTTTAGAACTTCACAGAGTTAAGAGGAAGAAACATGGGCAGCGATAACTTGAATTCCTGAGCCTTCTAAGCAGAAGCCATTTCCCATTTCTCTGCTGCCACAGGCCACGTCACCACCCTCTGGTCCACAGTCTACATGAATTGTGACCCAGTCCCCTCCTTAGGCCACAAGACCACATCTATATAATTTGGCGCTTCTTGCATAATTTTCAAAATTCTGTCCTTCCTCATTGTCAACATCACTGGACTTTTCTACATTTATTTCTTGGTTAATACCAGGCCCTTTCTCCCTGCAGCAACTGTTCCTTCCCAAGTATGGTCAATGGCAGCTAAATGTCATTTATGCACAAATGTCTGGAAGGGAAAGAGGCAGCAGGGGGGCAGAGGTCAGACTGCCTCCTTCAGCAGAGAGCCAGACCAAACATGGAACAACATGGAGTATAACTGCACAGGCTGTTTGTAAATACCAGTTTTCATTCAGCTTTATACTACATTAACTTGCATCCAAGTAACAAGAAGCAGAGTCCCTAAGAATGGAAATCCAAACATGTCTCCAACAACTGCAGGGCCCTTCACCCCTCCTACCACCACTCCTCCCACAGAACCACAGTGAGTTGCATTACTGATGTGTGACAGTCTGTGCTACAGCTGCAATTTCCTTTGTAAACAAACATCCAATCAATATGAATATACATTCTTTACTTAATGAGACACTTACTGTTAAATTTATCATTACATCAATACATATAGAGAAATTCAACAAAGCCACCTTGACATCCTAAGCCTCTGGACATCCTAAGTAACAAGAAATTTGAGTGCTTTTTCCTTCAAGTGTGCATTGATGTCTTTGGTTTCTTTTAGAAGTCATTTATTTCAAGCAAACTTTCTGCTCACATTTAAAATTGCTAAATGGGAAGTTTACAGTTATGCATTTGTACAATGTGCAAGAAGTCGAGTTTTGCAGCTGTGCATCTTTGTATCTGCTGGTTGGACCACAAAAAGTCAAACACATAACAAAACTACTGCACTTAAGCTGAACCCCAACATACCTTGTTTTACAAGATGTATGTCTCCTTCTCGTGTTTTCTCCCAAAGTCCATAGCAGGTATTGCCCTTCATGCACAGAATTGTGCCATTCTCCTGGGAGATTCGGCTCTCACTGATCCCATGGTCCTGCTGATAGGGGTCCTTAAATGCACACAGCCGCTCCTCACTCTGGGTGGCTTTAGAAAAAGGAAGAAAAATCATTTCTGTCAGTGTTTCTATGCATAAAGTATTAAGGATTATTAAGGTCTTCTGGAAAGACTCATTCAAAATCATCCTGAATTATATGTATCCATTCTTTAAACTCCACTCCCACAGAAAGAAATAAAAATGAGGTCGACCCCAAGATTACTATCATACAGAGGACAAAAAAACCTTGGCAGATGTCACAAAATGAATGAGCAAATGCTTCAAGTTCATAGGTGCAGAATAAAAATGTCATTGCATGCTTTGCCATCATCTGCATCGCTTGTCCTTGAGCATAAATTACAGGGCTGTTTGCTGGTTACTTCAACAACTGCACATGGTACTCAATTGTTTACAGATCCTAAACCCAGATGATCTTTTTCAGACTGCCATCCCACCCAGTGCCTCCTGAATTCAGAGGTATTTCTCCACTCTCTGGCTATTGATCTAACTCTTTTTTCCTCATGTTACCCAGCCATTGCACTGACATTTACTGCTTTTTGCTCAGCAGCAGATCAGTTTGGGCTCTTTCACACAACTTCACTAACAACCAACAACCAAAATACTAATAGCAGAGTAAAGCCCCTACAATTGACCAACATCTCTGGGAAACTCTGCCTGTAATCAGGAGCAACACTGTGTGTGAAGTCTCCCTGTGAATGTCCAGCAGGAACATCATAAAACATACAAAGACAGTGCAAAAATGTGCCCCCCTACCACCTGAATTTTTTTTTTATTAAAACAAAACCAAAACAACCCACAAAAAGTATACTGATTTTTATTTCATCAATAAACTTCAAAAATGTAATAACAACTCATATGTTTTAACTGTCTCTGTCATCTTTTCTTTAGGAAGAGTAAACACATTCAAACAATGAATTCTTCAGAAAGGCATCAAGTTCAAGGTAAGAAAATCCTACATTTGTAGTGAATTGGTTTAGGGTATTTTCATTCTTCCCTTACTGATTTTTTTTAAAATGCATGGAAAGCTAGGGGTGTAACTATAAGGCACTTAAGTATTATTCCAAAGTACAGCTCAGCAAACATCCAGTCACAGTAAGAATTTGTGCTATGTATTTCAACAACTAGGTTTCATCCACTTCTTCAACTCCCATGAAAGTACTGGGAGCAACCAGATGCAAGGTGAAGTAGATTGGTCTTTTGGGAAAACAGATTCGTAAGTTATTAAAGGTATTGTATAAAATATTTCCTCACAGAGCATTAATTTATTTGATCATTCTACAGCACTGGCCCCAAAGACGCCACTTTCCAGCAAGGCAGACTTAGTGCAGGAGCAGTTTCCCTGTGCAACCAGCGTGGGGATTGGGCAACAAAAGGAAAAACCAAGAGACTCGGGCACGTGTGTCTCATTTCTAAGGCCTTTACTATCCATTAAGGAGTCAAAATTCATAATTTTGTTATGCCAAGACGACTATAAATTGCTGCACCACCCAGAACAGCATTCTGTCAGCATCTCCCAGTTTATTCTGTGGCTGCAGTAACTAAAATAGCACAACTTAGCTTATTTTTCTAGTGGTGTGGTAGGGCGTGTATGATCAGTTGAGCTGCATGTCGGCTCAGAGGCTGTAAAATGCTCAGCTGAAGGAACAAGACCTTCTTAAGCCAGTGAAATTCAATCACTTGCAGCTCCACGTACCCCTGGAACCTGGCTGGCAGTCCATGGTGCTCACCCACCTCTCCCTACACAGGTCAGTGTACCCTTAGCAGAGTTTTGCAGTGATAAATGCATTTATTATGAAGCAGTGACTTGATATTCAGAAACTCAGTTGACTAAATTTCGTATCCCGCTTTTTTTATAAAATCTAAAAGAGTGGAGCTAGTCAAGTTACTGAGTACAAAAAGGTCACACATTAACAGGCAGCATATGCTGCCTCCAGCAGAACTTGCCAGTTGCACATAGTGGTTTTATTCTCAGGAACAGCTGAGTATGCCAGGCGTGAAGCATCTGTCCTGCATTCCCTGCTCCGTGACATGGGACTGGCCAGGGAACAACGCAGGAAAGGACAGCACTCCACGGCCACAAGGGAACTGGAGCTCACCAACTTTTGGAAAATCAAAAGGAGGAAACACCATCACGGAATTAAAATTTTCAAGACAAAACGGGGCAGAATTATACAGCCTTGTGAAATAGGGCCTCTCTGCTCCAAGAGACACTATGAAGGCTTTAAATGCGTTGTGTATGATGGCTGAGTGGGGCTGAGGCCATCCAAGACACTGGGTGTTTACAAAATGCTCAAATTGCTGCGAGATAAGCCCTTTCATAATTTGACTTGACTGTGAAAAACAAACTTAATGGAATTTATGAAACAGGCACACAGATCTGGTGTCCTTCTTATTAAAAAAAAAAAAAAGTAATTCCAGGAAAGTTCACTTTCATAATACTTCAGTAGGTTTAAAAGTAAAATAAAAAAAATTTTAAAAAAAGAAAACATTTTAACCTCTGGATTAATGGAAATAAAAAACCCCACAAACCAAAACATTTTGGTACTCAAAAATACAGTTACATGTATCATGTCTGTGTTTCAGAGACTGAGACAGGTTTAATTGCTTACTTCTCTGGTCTTTTCATCTTTCTATAAATCTCTTAGGATCAAGGTTCAGAGGCAAGAGTATGCAGAAGGCACATGAAAAAAGATTCTTAACCATCATGCTAGATGCTGTCCAGCCATACACTGCAAAAGATAGGAGTCGCTACCACAAGCTTCTCTGATTTAAAAGATTTGTATTGCCCTACAGGAACACCTGTAGAGGGGAGGAAGGGAAAAGCAGGAGAAAATACAATACACAGAGCTAGAAACCTGACTGTCTATCTGTATCAGTTTTGCAGCAAAGTAATAAAAATACAAGATAACTTGACACATTTTACTGCCAGATGATCTCAGTGGGAAACTTTTCCAACAAAAAATAAAGGTTACTCATCCAACAACTAGAGTTTTCATGCTGATCACTGCACATTCCTGCTTCGATTATAACTTAGAGCAGCACGGCCCCTGTGGGAGCAGTACCCACTGCAATACTCTGCTGACCTCTGCCCCTTCCCTGATGGCATGGAACATCTGGAGAACAGGGGACATGGAACAAAAGCTACTTTATTTTTCTCTCTGGCCTCTGTAGGTTCATTGTTGAAGTTCTAATGCCGAAGAAAATTGGGTAGGGCACTCAGATGTACAGAAACCATCTTGCAGAACAACAGAATAGATGAGCTCCTTTGGTTTCTTTGCATGATTTTGGTACATTCCTGCTCTGGGAATTTGGCAGTAAGGTTTTCTTCTTTCAGGCAGTGGAAACTAGTCAGGTCTAAGAACTTCTAGTATTGGAATACTTCTAGGTTGGCTATTGAAAGCAACCTCTAGCCTAGAGGAGTATGCCTTAAACCTTGCCCAAAAGAAGTACTACAAAATACTGCTACAAAAACGACACAAAAGTGCTGGAGTGCCTGCTCTAAAGTTTGCCCCTTCCAACAGAAATCTTGCTCTTTGAGGTAAAATACTGTTTTTCATTTGGATTTACACATGTTCCCCATGGATGACCTTGTAATGTCAGTTTTCAGTCACCATGGGAGCCAACAGGTACCTGTGCAGCTCTCAGGGCTGAAATTCCTCTACCTGTCCCTTGGGAGCTGTGCACCTGCAGTGCCTGAGGGCAGCCACTAACACTCTGCAGCAGCTTAGCTGGAAACAATTTCAAAGCTGCTTCCTCCAAAACTTGGTGCTTGGAGAGATTCAAAGCCATCTGGATATGGCTCTGGACAGATGGCTCTGGGTGATCCTGCCCAAGTAATGGACTGGACAAGATGACCTCCAGAGATCCCTCTCAACCTCAACCATTCTGCAATTCTTGCACGTCTCCAGGTACTCAATGTGCAGCAACCAGACAGAAATTATTCCTCAGCTGGGCCACCTGCCATTTTTTGCCTCCAAAGCAGGCAAAATGGTAGGGTAAGACTAGAACTACTGGATTCTCTTGTTTGTCTTCAGTTCAAATAGATCCAAACCCAAGGAAATACCTTAATGTTAAGATCTTCATGAAACAAGAACAATTAAAATAAACAGCTTATCCTATGAACATTGACGCTCCCAAACTGCTCAATTTGATGTATCCAGTCCACTTGCTGCCTGTCAGGAAAAGGAGGGGCAAAGCCCCAGCAGACAAGAGTGCTCAGCAGACATGAGGGACCCAAGAGCAGCTCACTGGGCAGGGCTCCTTTCCTTACAGATTCCACAGACCCAAGAAGCACCAGCAGGATATTCTCAAATCAGCAAAATGCAGAAGCCCTTCACAGATCAAGCTGTGCAGTGTCTCTGCCCAGACATGACATGTCCCAGCAAACAAACCAGACCAAGACCCAGCACCAAAACAAGTGGTAGCAGAGGTCTCACAGCACATCCACTGCATGGCTGCAGGCATCTTTCACAGCCCTGAGTTTACCTTTATAAGGGAAATTTCATAGTAAACTCTAATTGTTCAGCACACAGAACTCATTATACATTCAGGTCTTTTCTAATTCACCTTTAACAACAGACCATGAGAGATGTTGAAACAAACAAGTGGCAACTGAACCCCTACATGACATACACCCCTGGAAAATTTGCTACTACAGACAACTGTAGAAGCAACAGAAAAGCTGACATTGAAAAGGACAAAAGCAAAATCCGAACAACAAATCATGAAGGATTTATAATGAAATGTCAATTTTCCATTCCTCTTGAACTTCTGTACCAGACAAACTATGTCAAAATAATTAATTAAAAATAATAAAATAAACTCAAGCTTCTGTTCTCTCATTCAGCAGAGGCTTCCAACAAAGACAAGAAGGGAAGGCACCATTCCCAGAAGTTCTACCAAAGGAAAAAACAGTGACAGCACAGCAAGCTCTTCAATTCCCTATCATAAACTAGAAAGAGAAAACCCAAAATGAGTTCTGTTGCTCTCTAGCCCATTTTACACCACTATTTATATGAAAATGCACTTTTCTATCCAGTTTCAAAACCATTCTAAAAACATAAGTGCATTAGAATTGAGGATGGGTGCTTCTCCAAGCTTCTTTCATCTAAGGAACAGTAAATGTTCTCGGCTTTCCTTCCTCCTGCCATTACTGGTGAGTCTGCCCACCACACACACTGCAACTGACTTAACTTGTGAAAATTTATTGTCAAGTTCTAAAAGGAGAATGGGAAAACAGATTAGGTTAAATTACTTTCCTGAAATCATAAAGGAACTGGGAATTGTCCGTAGTTTCTCGAGTCTATCCTGTTGTGGCTCACTCCTACTGCACAGCACTCTGGAGGCGTGGAGTTCATCCCCATGCCACTACACAGCCTCAAGAAGGAGGACCAGGGCTTCAGGGGTTTCCTTCATGGGGTATGGCTCATGTTTTCATATGATTTACTATCTTAGCATGGACGAGTTCTAACATAAAAAAAAAAAATCTGAACATTATCACAGGAGAAATACTACGCAGATGTTTCCAGTATTTTCTCCCCATAACCACACTGCTGTTTCCAGCTGCTCAGAGTCAGAGAACTGATTCACACTGATAGGTGAATTCTGAATGTCTGTTCACTAGAAAAACTATAGTAAACACTAGTATGTTTACTATTTGAATATTTGCCTTTTTCCCCATGAAAGGTATTTCTGAACAGCAAAGATCAAAAGAAAGTTACAAGTGCACGTACTGTCTGTGCAAGGAATCTTGTGTGAGATTAACATACACTTCATCCAGACTAGGATGAGTTTAAACAAACAAAGATGCTCTTCTTGCTTCTAACATATTAAATCTTTCGCTATCACTTTGTGTTCTAGGAAAACATAATTACTGAAAACAATGAAACAGAAATACCAAAAGTTACAGGAATCCAACTGCAAATCCTTAGAACATGAGTCATGTTTTCATTAATAGCATCGGAAGTCAGTTCCATTAGTACTTAACTGACGCTTCCTGACCCTGCATCTATTCAATGCAGGACATAAAATTCACATTAAGTGCAAAGGGAGGGCAAAAGGAAGGAAGAAAGACTCAAATGTTACTCGAATGCTAGTCTATGGTCTACTTGTTTGGATAAAAGATAAGTAAATAAAGCATTTGCCACTTCACAATTAATGCAAAACATTTCGTGACGCAACAGCCACAAGTAGAACAATCTGAGATAAGAGTCAGAAGACAAACTTGCACGCAAGCTGCAAGAACAGGCTTGTGAGCAGCACAGACCACACACACGGGTACCATGGTGGGAATCATACCCAACTGCCTCCATGACCATACAGGTAAAGATTTGGAGGGAAGAGGAAAAAGGTTTTCAAGCATTTGTTTGCCTATAATGGGATTCCTTAAATACAGGCCACCATATGTTCAACTGGGAACCTCAGTAGGCTGCAACAGATTTTTTTTAAAGACTGAGGGTTTTTCTGCAACTTGTCCTTTCAATTAGTGAGATTTTCATCAGAACAGCCATAGACACAAAACCTGTTTTATTTTGGCCCTGTCAGCTTTCTATGGAGTTCTTTTATTTACACAATATAGGGAAACATCGTTGCCCTCGAGGCAGGGTTACGAGATAGCAAGTGTCTTCATAATGCAACCTATTGAAGGGAAGGTGATTAAAGTATTCTACATCAGGAGGCTCCTTTGAGTATTTCTTTTCAACTACTGAGAGTTGAATTCTGGTGTGATGTACAGAGAAACAGAATCTTGAAGAAATCATCACTTAGCAAGCACTCTACTGCTGCTTTTTTTCTTTCATACTTTTCTCCTCAGAGGTTTTAACAACAAATATTTCTAAATGTGTATCCACTTACATTAAAATGTATCACAAGAGGATGTCTTTGAAGGCAGCCATGCTATACCAGACAGACCATTCTCAATACTAACTTAGAATGGGAGGAAAACCCCTAAACTACTGGTAATCTTCCATGTATTTACACTTCCACTACTCTGCTTTGTAGCATGTTTGACCAACTGCACAGCAAGGATATGCACTGACTGGTCAGGAAAAGAAATAAATTGTCTGCCTAAGGAATAGGTGTGAGGGCATGAAGGTCTAACTCAACCCGAAATGGCCTGCAGGCTTTCTGAGCAAGGGGTCAGAAGCAGCACAGGGAACGTTTGGTCAGGCAGGCTCCACAGCCTGTTGCTTTACAGCAAACTGCCATGCCAGGAGTCCTCCAGGTGGGCTGCAAAAAGCAACCACTAGATTAATATTTGAAAGACATGCAGATGAAATAATGGACATTTGCACAAAAGAATACTGTAGAACTTCCAGGAGGGAGGCAGGAAAGTAAAGAAAAATGACTCAGAAATTTGCATCTGTGGTCACACTTTCCCCTTCTCCTAAGAAAAGGAGAGGAAATAACATCACAACCATTGTTTTACAAGACATACTATGTACTTCAAGATACACTGCAAAATATATTTTGACAATAAGGCCTTTACAGTTTACACTCAGTGTTAAAAACTGGAATAATCTGTTCACAGTCGTGCATGTCCTTAGCCTTCACTGATGAAAATTATTTTGGTTTTGTCTGCTTTTGCTGTGTAACATCACAGTTTCAAATGCTGGCAATTACACAGAGCCAAGGCTTTGATTGAGAACTGGTGCCAAAACTAAAATGAATGCCAGTACTGATACCCATTTTGAAGTGATTGACTGCACATGCAGATGACAAAATCACTTATGTTCACTACAAGGTCCTTTGCCCTCAAAACACCACAAGACTAGAAAATTCAAGCAGCTTTTTTCTGTGTATGGATATACTTTTGTCTTTCCTTCTCCTCCTCAATCTACTGTTCAAGCAAGCAAGCCAGTCTGAAATCTGTTTTCTTTCCTTGCTCCCTTTCTAACACCGTGTTGGCTGCTGATAAATGCTGTGAGCAGCGACAGAGACGCCAGCCTTTTCCTGTTGCATATTCCTCACCAGGACTTGGGGATGGTGGTGTTTCAGCTTCCCCCTGAAGAGCCAGTGCTCTGTTAGCACTAAATTAATAAAGCAGAACTGGCTGGTGTGGCAGCTGTGTTGTGTCTCATGTGTGGTGCACGAGGCTCATGCTTTGCTTCCCACCCAGGCACTGCTGTCCTGCCGCACTGTGGTACATGGCCCGTGGTCTCCTCTCAGCCCCACCTGGGACCAGCTGACCCTCCTGGCACAGCCTCACTGCCCCCCTGGCCAGCAGCACGTGCCCCCCTGGCAGCCCATTAGTATTACTATTCTCCGGATGCATCCACCAAACCAGGAAATTGATTCACTCGAATTAATGTAAATATAGAGGTATGGAGAGGCCAAAAGATAAATCATCACCCCCAATTCTTTACTGAAGGCCTTGTTCTCCTTTTCCTCAAATTTACTCTCAAAGGAAGTGTTACCTTAGAAGAACTTAGTTTAAGCAAGAGGAGTCACACAGGAGAGAGCCAGGATGGCAGAGATTTATTGCTGGCAGCTGAGAAATTACGTAGTTCCCAAATGCTGCCAGATTTTATGAAAAAAATACCTGAGTTTACTGCCCATAAACTGTGTCTCTGCCTTACTCCTGCAACTTTCTAAATGTTTCTGAGGACCACCCGAGCCCCTCACTGTGCAAACCTCACCTGAACCAAACATCACCATAGATTCAACACTGCACCCATCTAGTAAGAGCACAAGACCTGGTGGCAAGAAAGACAGCAGCATCTGTGTTTTGGGTAAAAAGTCAAGGATTTTGAGCAAATTTGAGCAAAGAGAGTTAATACTGTTACTGTATCAGTATCAAGAGGGTGAGGCACTCTTCAGCTGACACGGGAAGAGATTTGAGCTGAATCTATATCCCTCATTGACTCAACCAGGGTCAGAGAAGGACAAACTGCAGAATTAAAACCAAATGTCCTGAAGTCTCAGCTCAGCCTTAACAAGCTTACCTTTGACTACCTGTTCTTAGGCCACTAATCAGAGCTTCCCCCACCCTACGAGATCACCTCCACAATGTATACATCTTAACATGAAAAAGAATCCACCTCTCTCCATGATTCAGCATTCTCCTTGATGTTGTTTTACAGCTGTGTTCAGCTGGTACACAGTGAGGACATCTGTTTGTATTGTATAAGGCTGTCCAGTTCAGGTTTCTTCTTCCTTCCATCTTTTTTCCACTCTACTAAATTTCCATTGATTTTTAACTAGACAGAATTAAAACAAAATGCATGTAACAAACAGTAGAGGAAAAGGGTTGCCAATCTGCCCAATATGAAATTCCTAAATACATCACCTGCCAGCTGTGGAAAAAGACCCTTCTGGTATTTTAAAAAACCAGCAACTGTTTCTTAGTTCAGTGGTCATGCAGTACTGACAGCATTTTACCACACAACTTTCCTGCTAAGAAACAGCTAAATGCTTTACAGCAAAAGACTACGGCAAGGTTTTTATTGTAAAAATAGTAAAATGTCACAGCATTCTCTTTGTTAAGCTCTAAAATATTCATCTGTGTCATCAGACTTCAACTTATAGCCAATTAGAAAAACTTTACATTTCATATTATAGCAAAATCCAGTCAGTGTGTCCTATGTGGAAACACAATGGCCCAAACACATTACAAATTATTCTGAAAAATCTGTCAAGCTCAAATACTGGAAAGCAGAACCAAATTACCATAAAACATGATTTAACCATTATACATCATGCAAGTGCCAAATCATGGAATATGTTTAACCCTCACTTAAGGGAGAATCTAATCCAAACACATTAGTGGAGTACAAAGTATAAAAACATTTACTCTCAACTCCAAATGCTTTTTTTTTTTAAGTAATCTTAGAGCTTCCACAAAATTAATAAAGTTGAATATGATTTTCTGTGAGGAATCACATGACAGAAAACATCTCTGTGGCTTCAAATTACATTGCCTGGTTTGCACTGTTTTCTTGTCTCAAGATGAGACGATTGCTTATTTTACCCCATGAGCAAACAAGAATTCCAGTCTTTACACACAGTTGAGTCAGCTCAGAGAGAATCCACTCTCAGACTCACCATGTAGAGCAAAAGAAATTTTTTCAACAAGTGTTTTGTAAGCCAGCTTTAATGTATACCTTCCACTTTATTTAAGTGTTAGTCCAACTCACACTAAACGTTATTAAGGCCCAGATTTCTGGAAAGGCACAGGGAAGGAAGAAGCTGGTTTTCACTGGCTCAGTGGGATTTTGGACATCCAACTTCTCCAGGGCTCCTGGAAAAATCCCAGTCTACAGTTAATCTGAAAGCATGAATACAGGATTTAAACAAGCCTGGCATTTTTCAAATTATTTTTTAATATATCTTTCACTTCCTAAATTACTCCATTCAGAGAAAAAGTAAGTCCATGTTACTGTTTAGTAATTATGTCAGAATAGAAATCACCACAGCCTTACTCACACATCATCTTTTCCAGTGGCCAGAGTCTATTCACAGAACTCAAAAAGCCTGAATTCTTTATCTTTGCCCTAGACTGGAGTTCAGGGGTTTTTTCCTCTGGGTATGAGTGTCTGGCTTTTGTTTATCTGGGCTGTCAAAGTGAAGTATCTGCATGGAATAACACAGGAAACTCTGCAGCAAAAGCAACAGTAGAGTAGACTAATGATGTGGTATTTACCCCCCAAACGCAGATGTAACAAACTTCCCACAGCAAAATCACTTCTTTCAGAGTCTGCTTTAGATTTAGACCTTTAAAAAAGGTCTGTTGCTGGATAATCCCCCAACACATGTAATGTGCTCACCCTTCCAGCTTGCAGGGAGGCCATTTCTACCAAGGATATTACTGAAACATTTTCTGGACAATTTTTCAGTAGATTACATTTGGAGAAAGACAGCACCCATAACCCCTGTCTCTCACAGTATATCACAAAAATTCTGACTATAAACATTTTTGGGAAGCTTACACTACTGGCAACATACTGAATAATTTGAACCCTGGCAAACATTCTTTGACCTGAAGCTACAAGGAAATTAAGCTCCAAAATCATAATCATGGTTTGCCCTCAAAATATACATTATTATCTTCTGGCTGACTACAGAAGCATAATCTATTTGGCTTTGAAATCCTGAACTCTGAGGAAAATGACAAGAGGAGTAAAAGGCAGAAACTATCTTCCATCCTGACATACCTTATGAGGGTATCAAGCCTCTCACCTTCTCAGAATTCCTCAAAGAATATAAATTTAGGTTCAAAAGCATCTCAAGTATTTATCTTCAAGGCATTTAGTCCCATGCCACAGAATACCCCACAAACTGCTGTTATCCTGAACCAGGAGCACAGTCCCCATGACAGTTCCTCAGCCCCTTGGGCAGCCAGAGCAAGGTGAGAGCCAACCCATGCATGGCACGGACTGTTATCAAGGACCAGAAGAGATTGTGGGCTGCTGCAGGAAACTGGGACCTGCTTCAAACACTCCTGCCTTGCATTCCTTAACTTGGAAAAGGTCTGGGAAGAATTGTCAGCTAAAGGTATTTATGGTGTTTGTTGAACTGGGCAAAACCAGAAAATATTGACTTCTGCTTCTGTTAGAATTCAAGGTTATCAGCCCATTGAACAGAGGGCATCATTCACATATTTCTTGATGTTACAGTGCTTTAAATGTTAGAAATTTATGGGCACAGCACTGAACTACTTAAAATCAACTCATACATTTCCTTCATGCATTTATTCTTTTCCATTTAAATCTCTGTTGTACCAACAGCTTCACTGGCTAAGAAGTGATATAAGAAAACGGCAAACTTGGTATAGTCAGAAAAATCAGTGTCTAGTCAAGACAAGCTCTTCATTAACTTCTGGTTTCTAAATGTAGGCAGATACAAAGGGTATGGTTGGCACATGCAGGCAGGCCCAGATTACTGAACACACTTGTGTTCCAAGGCTTGGTTTCATGTACTGAAGTACAGCACGTCACACCAAGGAAGCAAAATTCTGGGGACAAGGAAACAAAAAAAATATTTTAAGCAGCAGAAGATTGTTTTTAATTATCTTTGTTGATGCTAATGACAGGAAACACGGAAAAGGGCACTCCCAAAATACAGACACTCAAAGAAAAGACTGTAATCAACTTGCTTAACATTCTACATTGCACACCTGAGGATGATGGCCACAGTTACGCTCAAAGGACCATCTGAACTCCTCGCTCTTTCTATATATACACATATATCCAGCCCAGGTAGCACAGGTTAAAACATCCCACAAGATACAGCAATAGTGTGAGCAGAAAACATCAGGTTCTCCAGGTCACTGGTGAGCTCACCCACCAAGCAGCAGCTCCAGGGTGGGCACAGAGCCAGGCTGTGCCAGGGCCTCCCCATACACTGCAGCTCCTGCCACAGATGGGCACGAGAGAAGCAGTTCAGTCCATGACGTTCAGAGTTCACACTTTTTCTGCATCAGATCTGCTTTAAGGGCAGGAAACAACCACAAACGGCATCTCGGCATTTGGGACTCCTAAGGAAGGAACAGTGCCAAATCTCAAATAAAAACAACAAAAACAACAACGCAGAGGCTTCACAATGGCAGAATTTACCAGTAAAGGGGTTGTTTCCTCTACATTTTCACTTTTTTTGCTCTATACATTTATTACAGGGACACTGAACAAGTATTAATTAGTTGATGTAGGTGTCTTTAGAAGCAAAACTATGACCAAACACTATGTCAGCCACTACTGAGAATGTTGTCATTGATGAGTGGGGACGTGGTTCAGTGGTGAACTCACTGGTGCTGGGTTAATGGTTAGACTCGATAACCTCAGAGGTCTTTTCTAACCTTAACAATCCTATGACTTTATGAACTGATAAATTTTTCTTTTTAATTTGAATTAGAAACGTTAAAAGGCAATTTAACTTGCAGAAAACATTTAAATAGCAGCTTTAAATAAGTTCAGATCAGGTTTATTAACCCATGTATTTATTTCCTAGTAAACTGGCTCTAATTTATGAAAATTAAAGTATAACATCAAAAAACACTCATGTTTGCACATGCATTATTTAGGTTACACTTCTTTATAAAAATACAGTGTTGTACAGAATATTGCATATTTTGAATTAGCCATACACATGTATGAAATAGGTTTCCCATTCTTTTTGACAGATCAGTATAATTGTAAACTTACTTGCAGTCTCTCTGTAAATAAGAGATCCTGATCCGAGTCTGAATTACTTGACATGGTGATAAGCCAGATAAGGACAATTTCTGGTGATTAAAATACAAATCCTTCCAATGTTAAATGAATTTAAGTTTGGATTTTTTGCTAAACAGTTTTAAGACAGACATGACTTTTGTTTTCTTTTAACATAAACATAGCTATCAGAAAAGGGAAAAACCCAACGCACACAACTCATAACCTGAGTATGTGTTTTAGTCTTAAGGCAAGATATAATTTATTCTACAATATTCACTAAACACATTTACAGGATCAGACAGGTTTTCAGGATCTCTGAGACAAACTAATTCTGCAATCAAAGGATTAGCAAACCAGCTGCCCATGTGCCATTACAGCTGATTATCATAGACTGCAGACAGCCAGCTCACTTGGAAAGGGCTTTCAGGAATACTGCATTGTTGCCAGAGAGAAGGGTACAGCAGGATGAGGTGATAATAACTCATTATTTTATTTATTATACACCAACACAGGAACTTGTGCAATATAAATTGCATGAGGTTTTAGAAAATCCTGTTACAAACTATGTTTACAATAAAACCTGACAAAATGGAGAACAGGCTTAGAAGACACTGCCAGTCAGAGCCAGGGATGCCATGCAGTGAAGGTTTGACTTTTCAATCTCCTCCCCAAATCTTACTAAAAACTAAATGGATTCAAAAATTCATCTTGAATATTTATAATGCTTTTTTATAAGGATAAAATCATGGAAAGAGAAGAACTGAACAACTTGGAAGTTACAGGTTTTATCTTCAAAACGTTTTCAAATAGCTTTTGAGTTCACACAAACGTAAACTTCCAATAGCCCTCAATAAAAAAAAGGTCTTTGTTATTAAATAGTCTTTAAATAGTTTGTTACGTTCAAACAATTTTCCCTCCTTAAGGGTATGAGGAAGAATTATTGTTCTTACTGGAGACTGAGCTATTACCAAACAGGAAAGCAGCAGAACTCATCATATTTAACAAGATACTGAAGTGTTTACAGCATTGCTTACAAAAAAAGGGAAACATCTTTAGTTTTTTTACAAACACTTCAGCACCATGTTCTTTGAACATCTTTATGAGTTGTACTACCAGTAATGAGAATGTTTGCATCACTCCAACTGGATACAACCAGAAAGGAGATTCAGAATTTATTATCTATGAAGAAAATTCAGCTGTGGATGGAAATTACAGTAGTGATTTGCTCATCTGGTAAAACCACTCCTTTCAGATGACACTGATGCAAACCCAAGACTAGTAACCAACTGCATTTGTCCCTCAGGTAGCTGGTAGAAGAAATTATGTTTGCAGAGTATCTCTCTATCAGAGGTATGGACATGGCATTTTTTTGCTGCATATGGTTTACTTTGACTACCACTCTCTTTAGTCTATGTTATTTGGAATCAGATATTGAATCCTAAGGTTCCTGTACAGGGAGAAAAACAGGATCATCTTGATCACAGTTTCTAGCTATTGATAGGGCCTCTGTAGCTCAGGAGAGGAAGCCAGAGTCAGAATTTCACAGCCAGTCAAGAGAGGACAGACTGCCTTGGGGTAACTACAGGAGTATAAATATGCACCAGTTATTCAAAGCATGGCTTTCCAAAAAGCTTTTAGATTAAATAGATCATTCCTCCCCTACTTGCTTCTTCTCTAGTTTGTCTTCTTTCCCTCACCTTCTGGGGATTTAAAGGTCTTTGAACATCCTGTGTAGGAGATGAAACAACAGCCATTCACAGTTTTTAAGTGCTCTGTCTGAATGAGTAGTTTAAAGAAAAGAAGCTTAACATAGTTTTATCCTCAGCTTCTGTGTTTACAATATGGTTACTCTCCAAACCTTGCTTGCTGTCTCTATCCTGCAGTATTGAAAGGGCAACCTCTCAGGTTTGCAAGCTTCTCTCACTCCTATATAAAGTCTCTTGAAATCCAGCTCCCTATCCATCCACCTAAGCAAAGACTCCTAAGAGAGTCTACACCAGAGTTCAACCACACCACCTTTGTCTTCTTTATTTTTAAAAGCTGCATTTTCCATTCTACTTTGTTTTTTTCTAAATCACAGTTGCACATCACTGAGGACAATGAGGATGAGAAAACAGGAAATACTTTGATTGATGTGGGATTTAACATTACCAAGTCACTCTATTATTCAGAGACCAGAAAACACTAACAGAAATTACAGTGAAGTAGATCCCAACAATAGAATCAGTTGGATTTCACAGAGATAGAAAAAAGGAGCTCATGCTCAGCTTCATTAATCCTTTCCCCCTCATCCCATCCTCTAATTAGTATGCCTAAGTGCTCTCTGAGAACACCAGACCATAAGGATGTACAACACAGGGACCAATCCAAAACTGGAAGAAAACAATGAAAATGTTGGCAGATAAACAAATATTTTTTCTGTAAAGAGAACAGAACACAAAACAAGAAAACAAAAATCCAGGCCAGGTTATCTTTTTAGGGTAATAGCAAAGGAAAATGAAGAAAGTTCAACAAAGGAAATGTACATCTGTTACGGTCTGACAATAATCCTGTGACCACCAGTTCCAAAGGAAAAGGAGACAGGACAGTTCTCAGGCTTCATAAAAATACTAACTTGTAACTGCAAAACACAGACAAGTACAATGAAGTTGAACAATCTCTGGATATACTGAGTGGTTGACTACTATAACAGTAGTATTTGGAATTTAAAAGCTACTGAAACGGTGAGTGCAGAATCTGTCCCACAACATTCAAAGTTCCAGGCAGGTTGACCCCAGCACAGAGTTCATTCTTAGGTTCCCTCCCGTGTCCCCACTGCACCCCTCAAGCAGAAAGGTTTTCTGTCTTGTCCTTAATGCTTAACCTCATTGAACTTCCACTTCACCTTTCAAAGTCCTACTGCATTCAGTACCCCACTGATTTTTGCTCAATCTGCTCACCATTTCCTTGCCTGCTCCTCCCCTGCTGCATTTGTCAGCAGATGCACATTTCTCCCATAAGCACCACTACACCTTTTTTAGGTCACTCTGTATGTACAGCACAGTTCCTGTGAGCAGTGCCAAGTCAGTCCTCTCTTCATTTCATCCAAGCTTGCACTGAATTAATTTCTACCGCAATGCAAGTCCATGATGAAGAAATTTGCTCCCCTTTTTTAAACCACTAAAAAGCCTCAACAAACCCCCCATAACTAACAAATGCATTAAGCTGACACAATGCATGGCTCCATTGTGCCTGTGGCATTCTTCAGCCTCTGACCTGGCCTCAACACTTGGGCATTTTTTGCCTTGAGTCATTGTACTGTGTCTTTATTCTGATTATAAATAAACTGAGACAGGATCCAGCTCATGCTTTCTTCCAAATACATATCAAAAACATTAAAATAAGAAAGATCAAATCTGTTGAGGTTATGGTTGACTGTTATCAAAGTCCCTCGTCAGGAGAAGCAATTCATTCTCTCATTTTCTGGGATAATGTGTAACTCCAGAATCTGAGGGAAGGAAGGCAAGCACATTCTAAAGACCTCCCAAGGCTACAGTAAGGCCACAGGCATGAGAATCCACCACTGTGGAAGCTCCTGCTGGTGACCCCAGGTGGGCCTGCTGGCCAAAGCCACAAACTGCACAGTAAGAGCTCAGGCTGATCCGCATTCACCCACGGAATGGCCACAGCACTGCGGGCAGAGCGATGGCAGCACAGACTTCTCCCACAGTTGTTTGTTTTACCTACACCAAGTGTTGGCAGTCCTCTCCTTAACCCCATGTGTGCTCTATAACCCAGAGACACCGCATGCTCAGAGCAGAAGGTTTTTTTCTAGGCTCTGTCCTTCTCTCCTGCCCATCATAAAACACTGTTCACTTATTATTTTCCATCACAGAAAAGTAAAGATCCTCATGGATACTCATGTCTCAAGAATTCAATGAAAGCACGCTGGGTAGAGGCAAGTGGCACCAGAACCACTCCACTGGAAAGAAAAGGTGCTTGGAAGGCATGAGGGATTTTACATCTTAAGAAAAGATTACTTAAAAGTGCCTCCTACTTAATCCCAGCACAGCAGCTTTCAGAGGACCTCTGGCAAACACAATGCTCCCAATCTGGACAGAGCTTGTTCCACAGCCAGATCTAATCCACATTTCTCACTTCTGTAGCTTTTTAGCATACACATGTAACCATTTACACTTTCCTTAAGTCGTACTGAAGTTGTTAAATTCCAGTCAAGTGCCAAATGGCAGCATGAGGAGTCAGACACAGCGTCAGGGGGGAAGCTGAGCACACTGTTGAGGTGTCTCTGCTCCTCCTCAGCACAGCTGAACGGCCTCCCCACCAAGACCAGTTGCAACAGAACAGAAGAGGAAATGGAAGAAGTGTCACATACAGTGTCTTGCTGTGTTTTCATCTATGCTCAGCCATACGCTGCTCACAGCAGTGTCTGTTTATAAAGCATTACAAACAATGGAATCCTCTGGGACCGACGCATGCACACTCCCATCACCTTCTGCTGAAGCACACACTGACACTGGTCCTACACTGCCAGAAGCAGCAGCAAGGATTCTGTCTATTAAAAAACAAAACTTACACTTGGCAGTGGGAAGAACAGAACAGACATTCTTTTCATTTTATACAGTTTTCTTGATATGCATAAATTGATTTAAAAGATTCCACTCCAGACACCATTTAAAGCTAAATGAATCTGAGGCTGTCAATTTTTATTTTCTTAAGCTTTACTTTTTATATGTGTTCAAAGAAAATAAGTACTGAAAAACATCACTGCAAGCATCACTATAGCAACTGCAGCTCTTGAAACTTCCTTCATGCAACACACTCAGATTCCAGATGGAGCAAAATGCCATGTCTATCTTGCTTTTCTAAGGAGCCTCTCTCTCCTACAAAGCTTCCAAAGACTAGCAGGGACATCTGTCGCAGAAGTTGCACTTGGAAAGACCACACAGACTTGGATAAATTCACCTATTTTTGCAGTTCTGAAAACAAATAAAACAATCAATATCGTGACATCTGCACCCAAATGCCTATGTGAAACGTCACTAGAACAAGAAAAGAGTTGAGTTATGCAAGGCATTTATTGGAGTCCCTTTACAACCCAAGGGTTGACCTCATTAAAGTTAGAGGTAGTTTTGCCACATATTTCAGCAGAGCCAGAATTCCATCCTTCATGGGAGGTTTCTCTGGTAGCCCAGCTCTCTGACTCACCACACTGCATCCAGAGTATTTAGTGACATTTCCCTACACCTGCTTGCCAACCAATTCTGCCTCACTACCCAGATGCAGTGTGTAGAAAAGGCTGTGCATCCTTGAATCAAAATCTTGGAAAATAATAATACCAATATTAATAATAATTTTTTTAAAGTATTATGGAGATTGTAAACAAATCCAGGGTCGTTTTAACTCTAGGAAGAGACAGAAGACTGGAGCAAAGGCATTGTATTTTTTATGCAGCCATCCAGGCAGGAGTAACAGGTAATTGCGTATTTCATTTGCTGGTTCCAGTGCTCTGCATGTAATTCAGTGTTAAGGAAGGAAGAACAACCAAAAGATTGTTCCAGGTGCCACTACAAACTGTAATTGTCATGCTAATACTCAAGTAAAAATTAAAACACCATCAAAATGCATCAGTTCTCTATTGTATTCTCATCACCAAAAAAACATGGGAAAAAAACAATGAAAACCCCTTACAGATCCTCTGGTTTGCCCCATATTCTGAAAAATGCTTAACAACACATTCACCTGCCTCTTGTCTAATCCTTTCTGGAGTTTTCAGAAGACACCTCGCAGTTCCAAGGTAAATACCGTTCTGGTATTTATTGCACCTTCTGGGCCATCACAGCAGCACCCACAGCCTTCCTGCAGGCCACGGCTTTCAGACAGCAATATGGCCATGGACCAGTAACATCGTTATGCCCTGGAGACTCAGCCCTTTGTCCTCCAGTTCACATAAATGAAAACAAGTGTCAATACATCAAAGAAAACTGTCTGTAGTTCTCATTGCAAGTTTCTGATATAGCTGACAGATGGCTCGGTTCTTACAAGTGGAAGAAAAAACATTTCCTAGCAGACCCCAAATATTTGTGCTTCCTTGGCACATCTCTCAAAGAATTCAAGAACAGGAAAATGGGGTCAGTATGAATTCTCTTTCTGAAAGGAAAATAAATAACAGAGGGAAATACACAGGTCATGAAACTAACTAATATTGCGCAGGCCATATTTGAAAAATACTAGATAGAAAACACATTGGTATTTCCCTTATAGAGCCTGGGGCCATAACACTCAAAATAACCTCAGCTGCCAATTATCTGGAGTCCCTACAAAGTCCATCTTCTGCAGTGAGGAATTTGACAGTCACTAGTGGGGAAACTGCAATGAAAAGATTTAAGTTACCATCACCATTTGACAAATGTGTAAGTAGTAACTGAAATTCTTTTTCTTGAACAATACTTTTCATTTTTAAAATCCTAAGTGAGGGAGTGTCTGCAATTTCTCATGGATGTCCTATGTATGATATGAAGGCCCAGGTCTGAGAAAAATTCAAGCAGTATTGATATCTAATCTGCAAGCAATGATCATCAACAGCATTAACAACTGGAAATATTTGTTAAATTGTTGTCTAAATTCTGAAATATCTAAAAAAAAAAATTTATGTTCTAAGTTATATACATGGAGCTTTATGTACCAAACGCAAACCCAGCCATGTAAATGTGACTTCATGTTTCTGGCATGTTATCAAGGCTCAGAAAAATGCCACATATATTTGTCTGCTTAATGTTAACTAGAGATGAATCTGTTCATAATTATTCAGAAAGCAAAACTTCAACGAAATTACTTCTTTCCAACTGTCTCAGCTACTTGTAGGTACACAGAGAGCATGCAGGACCTATGGCTGTAGAGTTCCCATGGCACAAAACATGGCTCTAAGAACCTGCAGCATGATGTACATCATGTCAAAGATATCTGCAATCTCCTACACTATCAAACAGATATTTTGAGACAAATGTGAAAGATATATGTCATTGTCAAGCTTAGGGCAGGAAAAAAGTCAACAACAAATGCTTCTGTGACAATTTTTAGGTTTGTACTTCACCCATTCTAGTATTACTGAACAAAGAAGCTGCAGTGGTCAGTTATACTTTTCCTACATACTGTTATCAACAGCTGTCGAACATCTGTACTATCAACATACTAAGTACTCAAATAAACTTATATTTTCCAAATTAAGGCAAAAATTTAAGTTTTCCAGCTTGGTCAGCATTTTTTCCTATTTTTTTTTTTAAACTTTTGACGGTGCTGTTCTAAATACTTGCTGGACTACCATTTCATAGAATCATAGAATCAGTTGGGTTGGAAGAGACCTCCGAGATCATCAAGTCCAACCCTTAATCCAACCCCA
>JAWWEV010000172.1:27008774-27038435 GCA_035583235.1 Hafferia zeledoni
TATAGATATTAGAAAATATAATTTCTTTTTAATTCAGTTCAGTTTCTTTTGAGTTCGTTTCTTTTCAGGTTTTTTTTCCTTTGCTAGGAAGGCTCTGGGGGGAGGGAGGAGACAGTCCAGGGTTGGTAAAAAAACTGGGCCAAACCTGAGACACCATCTCTCAGCATCCTGAGCTTTAGAGAGAGAGAGAAGAGAGGAGAGACACAGCTGCTTCAGGACACTGCAGACCTATCTTTTCCCTCTTCCTGGGGATCCATTCGGACCGCAAGGAGAACTATCACCATTTCCTCCACTCCCAGCTTTATTCCTTATTCGTTTGGGAAAAAGGACAAAGAGAGAGAGAGAGAGAGAGGCCATGTGAGTGCTCCCCGCTTGTCTCTGCCTCGCCAAGAAAAAGATTGAGACTTCATCTTGCAGCCAGCCAAGGTGTGACACTGACACTGTCCATAAATATAACTGCTCCAGGAGGAATCTACTGTTTTGAGGGTTGTTTTCTTATGGGTTTTTTTTTACCTTTGGTGCTGGGGGAGTAGTTTGCTCTGGTCTGTTTACAGTTATATCTATACCTACATATATATATATAGAGAGAGAGAGAGAGAGAGAATGTAGTTAAGAACAGTTATCCTTCCTATATCCATTTTCAAATTAAAGTTTCTTTTCTTAAATTTAATAAAGAGTGACATGATTATTGTGGAGGAATCCTCTCCTCTGCTTTTTGGTAAACATTTTGTTTTTTCCCTGAAACTAAGACAATCTCTAACATAAAACTCTGCTAGTACCAGCTTAGAGGTTTTTGACATACTTTGCTCTGTTTTCTCAAAGTCTGTGTTTTGGAATTGATGGTAACATCAGATGTACAATATGAAGATAAGAGTCAACTTTGACTCCTAAAATGTGAGCTAAAACATGACTCCTAAAATGTGCAGAAGCACAGCTAAAAGCTGCAGCTAAACATTTAATTAATGCTACCTGCCCAAGTTTCCTCTTTAAGTAAGACACTTCTGTGTTAAATTAGAAGTGTGTTTCCGTTTTCCATACATGGTAAGAAGTCTTCTGAAGTGTATAAAAACTAGTAAGAACCCAGGCAAAACCAACTTGTCTGCCTCATTACATTTTCTCTATTTTGAAAAAGGAAATAGGAACAGTAGTGAAGTAAACCAGCACTATGGGATACCTTATTGGTTAAGGGATAAAAGAAGTAGCCTGTTTGCAGTGTCAGGACTTAGGCAGTGCTCCATGATTTGTTGTGAAGTTTTAATTTATAATTGGCCTTTAATTAGTTCAAAGTAGAAGACCAAAATGTCTAATCACTAGTGAAGGTAAACAGCATTACCTATATTAATTTAGAGTGCTATGAGTACTTCCAAGGTTAATCTCCCAGCACGTTTTTTATTAGAAGGACTGATGCTCATCTTTAAAGAGAACAAAATTTGAAAATGCCTCCAGGATACACTACAGCAAATACACTCATAACTTTTTTGCCCATCCACCTGCATCATTTCCTTAACATTTGCTCTTGGGTATAATCCTCAGAAGTGCAATACTAACTATTACTGTTCTGATAATCAATTTCATTTATAGTGCTTGAAGGAGAATATTTTGTCAGATTTCCAGCTACAAGTATATTGACTGACTTAGGTTTCAACCAACTGCAACCACAAATATTTGCCTAAAGTTTAAATAAAGAAACAAAAAGCAAGTTGCAAATAGTCTCAAAAGCTCCACACAGGTCATTTGGTAAAGTCAAATTACTCCATTACTGAAGAGCTCTCCTTGGCAGGGGGAGGGAAATAAATAAATAATATAGCATTGCAATTTTAAGTTTTTCTTTAAAATATATCACTCATATGATACAAGAAGCATAATTATGCATATACACATATACTTATTGTGTGTGTGTATATATGAATGCAATTCCTTGGTTAAGGAAAAAAATGTATATAACAAGAAGTGTATTTGCAGTATCATCTCTAAATCCCTATTTCTCTACCACACATACATGTGCTGCCTGTCATATGCACTGTTTTCACCTCTTTCCACTGTGGCTGAAGCAGGATCTGCTGTGCTATAGGGCAGCTGCTGGAACTCCAGAGAAGATTTAAGTGAAGCAATTAGTATTATACAGGTAAAACAGAGGGTGTTTTGGAATACATTATCTAATTAAAATTCATCTTTTCTTTCCCATTCTTACCAAAAAAATACATTTTCACAGTTTTAAGAACTCTTTTAGCAGGATACACTGAGGAAAAAGTGAGAGAAGTGGTGAGTTATATCTTTAAACAAAAGTCAGTCACAAACTCTTGAAAGCTGCAGGAGATGACACATTTATTACCAGAGAAGAACAGCAGGGCACAGAGAAGGACTGAGAGCTCTATGCAGAAAAGTAAAAGTCTATGATGCCCTTCACATAACCTCGAGGCACCTACTTGTCGATGGCCGACTTCTCTTCCTCAGTGTGAGCCCTCCCTAGAAAAGAGGAATGAAGCCCACTCATCTCATTCTGAGGAAACAAGCAGCAAAGAAATTCTGGATTTGAGGGTGGATGGGATAAAAATGGACTTCCAGAAAGCAATTATGTGATTCTGCATCTTTGGGAAAAATCCCTGACAGTACACAAAATATACACACAATATAAGCTCTGGATTCTTGTTATAGAAGCACTAAGAGTACATTCACTGCTTCAATTTTTGTCTTCCAGTAAATTCAGAGTTTAAGCAAAGAGAGACCATGGCATTCAGTATGTGAAATGATAATGAGTATTGCTGTAAAACATGACTACTCTCTGCTCATTTTGCAGTAGAGGTGAACAAGACTACATGCTCAGTAAAATTATTTTGAGGGTAGGGGGCAAGAAAAAACAGATTAGAAGAATTCTTGATCAGGGGTACATAACATTTTTACAATAGCTTTTTATACAGGACAGATTTTGAAAAGGTAATACAGCATCATGTACATTCACTAATAATGCTCCTTCAGTTTGCACACAAGCACAATGCTTGTGATAGATCCAAGCTAATTCAGATATTACTGCTCAATCATCATTACAGAAATCAAGATTCTTGAAGCAACTAGTGTTCTCCCTGTTTTTAAATTATAATCTAGAAAGTCTTCAGTTTTTTGATATTTTTAAACTATTTCCTGAGATTACCAGATAAAGAATTGTGGTTTGCTCAAAGTTAACAAAAAACCCCACCAACTTCTGAAATAGATCAATTACTTGTGCTGTCAACTACTTTAAAAACTCATCTCAAAAGATGAAATACATCTGGACACAGAACAATGGTACTTGTCATACAAGGTCTCATGAAACAGCAAAAAGGTCTTGTAAAGCAGCAACTGTAGCTTGTTGCTACTTTAAAAGAAAGGCCTAAGTACATGCTCACATCCACATTTAGGGAACTTCAAGGCTTTGCTTTCACAGAAATTTTGACATTTATTTCTACAGTACTGAAGCTTGTTAAAGGTTTTTTTTTTTTTTTTTTAAATTCTCCAAGTCAAAGTCCCAGGATTACACAGAGAAAGCTTTTTGGCAACAAATTTCAAACATTTATATTGTTCACTAATAGCATACAAGTCTTAAAACTGGAGAGCACTATATTGGTGAGATGGGATTTTGTGACTCCCTCTTAACTGAAAGTTATGTCATGTTTAGTTATGGAAATATATGACATATGTCTCTGGACACATTTCAGAGGTCAGAACCTCAAAATTCTGGACCTTGAAAAGAGTCAACAACAGCATCCAGACCCACAAGTCACAACAGAAGGCTGACTTCTGCCTTCCTATTTTTGAAGTTCTCACAGCTCGATGAGTGACTGCAAAGATTCTTAAGATTTTTCCATTTCCCAGCATTAAAGTTGACACTGAAGAGGATTACAAGGCAAAAACCAAACCCAAGTAGTACTTAAAATACAACCATTACCTTTGGGACAAAAAAAAAAATAACAGAGCAACAACAGGATCCACAGAACTTCAGATACAGTATCTGTAATAACTAGAAGCAGTCGCACATGAAGTCCTTTACTACAGCCAGGCACAGAAACACATCTGACAGGTACAGACAACAGGAGGGAGCTGCTTTTGGTGCATTCCTTACTCCTGGATTTCTTATGAAGAAGCAAGTTTTTCAAATCCCATATCCATTTATCTCAACTCTTATCAGATCAATGTTTTTTAAACTGAAATTAAGTGTTTTCTTCAGACTTGCAGAAAGAAAGATCAGTCTTAGCACTTCTCCAAGCACACACAGAGATTGAACAAAGTACTTCTCCGTTACCAAATGTTCTTACACCAGCATTTTCCCCTTCCCCCTCACTATTTCACTGTGAAAAAATGGTAACTGTAAACATCATTTGAAACAAGGTCACAACAGTCTTTTCCTATGGTTACATTCATAATTTGTAGCACAGCATTGCTTTAAATCCCATGCTTTATATGCAGCTTTGTTTAAAGCCTTACAATAGAAGTGTAGGAATTGGCTGACTTTCCATCGAAGCAGGATTAAAACATCAAACATGAATTAGTATAATGGCCGTCCAGAAAGCAAGTATCTTGTCAATAAAATAACCTTCATAGTGAACAAGTAAAGACAATATTAAATCAGTAGCCCCTTCAAGGATTGGTATTTCAGGTGAGCACTTATTCCTCACACTTCTGTCACTGAAACATTCTCAAATATTTTGTCCCATGGATACCTATAGATCTAAAACTCATAGAGTAGAGGTATACAGGTGTCACAGTTCAATGCAAAATCATAGAGTCCTTGTACAAAAAAATAATATTCTATTTGGTAGCTCCAGCATACTAAACACTCCTGGTGCTGCAGCTCCTGTGATCACTGACTTTAATTCAGCTGTTGATCCCATTAAAAGTCTCAGGCACGTGTTAAAAGTAAGTAGCTTCAACATGGAACACACACACAAAAAAAAGCTAAGCCTCCCCTTCTTCCTCAAAGTCAACTGTTTTAGTGAAATAAGATTTTTGGCAGACTATTGAAGAAGTCTGATGGTGAGTCAAAACACTGAATTAGAGCTCCACAAAAAGCTTTCAGGTTTTTATTTCTCCAGTCAGAGGTACTAAATCCTTCCTGGCTGCCTTGTAAAATAACAAAGAGGTATTGCAGTATTTTAAACTTTTAGATTCACCTAGATTAGCTTCAGTTTCTCAGGCATCTCAGTAATCTAAGCAGAAATTAAAATAACCAGAAAGGCCTTGGCAGCATACAAGATACTCTCAACTTGAACAGGCTGGTGCTGAACTCTAAGATAGCTGCAAAACTTCAAGACATTTTTATGTCCATTCTCATACTTTTTTATAAAGCTCTTGTTATTGCAGTTTATAGAACAATCAATCGGTGTATTTTAAGACCTGTGGTGCCAAAACCAAAATTAATGATTTTAGCCCCTCTTCTGCTTATGATGCTGATTTAGTAGCTATTCATCCTCTAGACTTTTTTGTCCACACCAGCTTTTTTGTCACAGTTTCTACAATACTGGCCCAGTATTAATGCTAATTTATTCAAAACAAGAAAGTAAATAGAGATAATGATAATGGTATCTGGTAACCACACAAAACCCAATTCTGCAGACACCAAAGAAAAAAAAACAGTAAGGTACTCTCTGTAGTCAAATCCTCCATTTTCCAGGAAATACAAACATTTACAGTAATGTCGGTGTTAAAAAGAAAACCACAGTCCAAAGCTTTATGAGGCTGGTCACAAATTACCTTTTCCTAATATTGCTGCTATCACTTTGAGGATGCAGTTACCAACTTTCAGTGACACCAAAGCCAGTGTAGAGTCCCCACTTCTCACCTTACCCTTTCTCTGTAGCTGGTTATTTGCTCAAACACTTGTCATTCAGCTGCTTATAAGGGGAGAGTTTGAAGGAAGACAAAAGTAGAATAAATGAATCATAGAATCAGTTGGGTTGGAAGAGACCTCCGAGATCATCAAGTCCAACCCTTAATCCAACCCCACTTTGATTACCAGATCATGGCACTCAGTGCCACGTCCAGTCTCACCTTAAAAACCTCCAGGGTCAGAGAATCCACCACCTCCCTGGGCAGGCCATTCCAATGCCTGACCACTCTCTCTGTTTCTTGAAAAAGAAACTTACAGAAAGTAATAGCCAGTATGTGCTGCTCTCTCTGAGGACAGCAGCCCCTAAAATTAAGCCAATATGCCACAAGAAACTGTAATCAACTCCCTCTGTGCTCAGGTATCAACTATTTGTCAATACTTATCAGCTCAGTGTTCATCCTCTCTACTCTTCCCCACACTCCTCAAATTTAGTAGCAAAGACGGTACCACTACCCTGACTCAATATCACTTTGTGCAATCCTTACAGTAATTCTAAGTCCCTTTGCAAAAGCAAACAAGAAGCACCTTTTCTTCCAGAATGCTCATCTGCAATGTAAAACAAACGTTGGTTTAAAAGCTCCCTGTAGCCACTCAGCATTGCTGCCTCTGCACTGCCCTGCTCTCATGGCACGGCCAGGCCGCTTCCCTCCTCCATCACCAGCCCTGCTAACTAAGGGTTCAGACAATATAGGACTATTCAGATCTCCCTCCCGGCCTGCTGCTTTGTGTCTCTATTAACTGATCTGCAGCTGTACAAACAGCAGTGTTTCACCAGCACACAGACTCCTTTACTACAATTTATCTTATTCAACAGCACTTCCATAAGCTTAAATAGGCCCAGCATTCGAAAAACAGTAACAAATATCCTCAAGACATACTCCTTGATCTACAAAAAGATACCTACAGGTCTCAAACAGTAAACTGCATGACAGTCTGTCTACTGCTTCTCCACAAAGGGGTTTTGCTGAAATCACAAGTCCTGGGGAGTCTGAGGGGCCATGTGTTAGTTTTATGAATATTCTGACTCATTATCAGGTTCCGTTCTGAAAACAGAAAACAGCACTGTATAAGCTTTGCCAGTACAACCATCAACAAAAGCCACCATTTATTTCTTCAGGTAGAAGAGGTTTCCCCAGCTGTGCTAAGAATGCCATCATCTTCCTAAATAAACTATTAAATTGATGAGGAGACTGTAATTTCTAAAGAAAAGTCTGGAAAGAGTTGTTTTTGCAAATGTGCAGAACAAGCCGGCTAACACAAGCAAACAGTCCCTCTCACAGCTGACAGCCCTGGCTGGCAGCAGCTTGTAACTCATTTTCATGCTTCCCCCTGCCACCCCTGCAATCTTTTTGCGTACTTTAGGACAAAAATACAACAGAAATACAGAAGAGAGATCAAGACACATCCATGTAACACACACATCCAATCCACGGCTAAAAGGAATTCACATTACAATGGCTCAGCTACACTAAATTATTCCGGATTGCCTTTGCACAGATATCTCAGGGCACAGTTTTGCATCTTAGTTGTTCAAAACATTCAGCAGGGGAGCACTTACATGAAAAGCTTTTTATATTGGTGCTGCTCAGAGCTGTTGTGTTTTTTTAGAAAGCCTTAAATCTTATCCAGATCATAATCATTGGTACAATACAGAAAGAAAAACGTGGCATCAGAGTTGAAAATCCTCCTGTCAGGCAGAACCCATTTTCAGAAAGTGGTCTTTATTCTTCTCTTAAAACACAGTTGCCTCAGTTACTGAACACTTCAGAAAAATTACAAATAACCTGAAGTTTCCCCCATAACTGATAAAGAGAATATACTTTTAATATTAGCAAAAAATAGCTTTAGGCCTTATAGGAGTTATTTCAATCATTTGTAGTTTAAGAAAATGGATTTAAATACTCTTTTTATATACTTTACAGATTGCAAAGAATGTGAAAACTAGATCATGTTTTTCTAAGGTGGTGATGTTTCCATCTACAACACACATTATTTCTTGTCTGATTTAGAGTATGGCACAAGAGCGGTCAATTTACCCAAGAGTACGGGAAGACCTTTGAATGTCCTGTTACAGTTATTGTGTCTCACTAAGGCAAAGGGAAAAGCCGAGGGACAGGAGGGAACACATTCAATTTTACAACAGCAGAAGTTACAGCCTGGAGTTCATTTCCAAGAACTCAGCTAACCCCTCCAGCACAATAAAACGCAGCAGTTGATGGCTGAAGCAGACCTTTCTCTCCTCTCCTGCCTGTTTGAACTGCCTCTCTTTGCTGGGAGGGACAGCGCTGGGGCTCCCCTGCCCTGAATGCCTGGCCCTGCTCCAAGCTGCACTTAATGAGGTCCTGGCAACTCCCTGGCACTGCAGAGCCTCCATCAGCCAGCCAGAACCGCGGGCAGATCTGCGCCTGACAGCAGGGCTTTCGCTTCCAAAATAAAGAGACAAGCACACATTCGAGAATATCGTATGCCCCAGACTTCATCGGAGATAATCCCATCTCACTTCAGCTCTCCTCCAAGAAAAGCGAGCGTTAATACCTTATAACAATTAACAAAGTTTACACATTGTGCTATTCAAGTCAGCTAACATTTGATGCAAAAGAGACCCTTAACTCTTCTAATTTCAACTGTTAGAAATCCAGTTACATATTCAATGTTTGGGGAGGGAAAAAAAATCAGTAGTAGTCAAGTTCTGATTTTCTTTTCTAAGCATCACTGATAGGGCAAATCACTACAACAAGCTCTAAAAAGCAGGAGATGCATTCTTCTAAAAGTATCAACTAAAGAAACACCACAATAATACATTAGTGACACTACTCACTATAATTTGCCAGAGAATGTAATGCCCACTCATACTTCCACTTTTTAAAATTACAATAATTTTCATGCTTTGTATCCATGTTTTAGATGATCTCCTTTTCTGACTGAACACAAGCTTGGCTTACAAAAAAAAAGATTACAGTACAACCTGGCTCCACCAAGTTGCTTTGCTTCCAAGCTGATCCACGTTTAGTTTCAAATAAAAAAAAAAAATTAGCCAGACTATAATGAATTGTGCACAGAAAGTGCTGCTGTCTCTTATCCAATTATGGAGTAGGATTTTCTTGTTTGGGTTAGGAGTTTATTTGGAAAGAAATGTTACTTTTCTCTACAGTAATTGGCAAACTATTAAAATTATAATTCTATTGAGTTTGATCTACTATCATATTACAGGGTATAACCCAAATCCTTGCTAGCAAGGCCCAAAACATTTCCTTTCAAAAAGATCACTTGTGCGCAGGAGACACCCTGCAAGAAACCACACATTTAGATCCTACTGGCAGCCAAGTTCCAGCTGAAAAGGGTAACTTTTGTAGATTATTAGCAGTGAACAAAGAATCCCACCCTCTCAGCTCAATGCCAGCACTGTCCAAGCTCAAAATGAGTTAAAGGGAGTTTAGTCCCTTCACTGCTGATACTGTCCCTGTACCATCTGTGTTGAAAGCCACTCTCAGCCCAAGGCCTTTGTTTCACACACCTAAATTACACACACACAGTAAACAGACCATATTTAGCAAAGGCATTTACTCCTCAAACCTCACATTAAAAGACGTTCTGTGTGTAGTATCTAATGAACACACCAAGTAAATCCTAGGTTAGGACCAGCATTGGCTCTCTCCACCCATGCAAGCCTTGTTGAAACAGAGCAAGCTTTTCCCAAAGGTAAAGGAGAAGGTTCCTGCTGTTCCACGTATGAGTGAGCAAGGAATTAGGTACAGCAAGAGACTGTAGCTAGTAAAATATGTGGATGGGCTTTAATAAGCATGCAGTGAAGTTGTAATAAGTGCTACAGATAAAACCTAATCCCTCCACACTGCTGAGGGGCAGAAGGGGGTGCAGGTCTCTCCAGATGACACTTGGCAAGGAGACATTGCTGCCTAAGAAAGGCACTTCATAGCATGTTGCTCAACGAGGCACTGCATTTGGATAATTTTGCAAAGGCAAACTATTTAATTAAATACAGTATTAGCAGTACAAACAGGGTGTGGGAAATCTGAACAGCAAACAAAGGAGTGTGGGCAAGAGCAGAGATAGGGATGGTAAAGGGTGCAGGAGAAAACATGCTGGAAGACAGCAGAGCAGTCCAGCTGCCCAAGAGTGGTCAAGCTCTGTCTAGGCTGCCTTGCTGTGACAATCCATTCCTGTGTTCATCACAAATTATGTGTCAGTTGGTGCATAACGCTACTATCTGCTGAAATAGTAAACCACATTTATATCTAAATAATTATTTAGTGTATTAGATAGCATTAATTTAAAAATGAATTAGCAATCCACTGTATGCTATTGAAGAAAAGGGTTACACTAACATCACCCTCTTACTTTCTTAATTTGAGACTGAAATATATACAAATGAATGCCTGTGAAATGCAAAAATAAGGATTTATATGGAAGGATATTTGAGAAGAGACACCGATTCTGCATAATTAACAGCACTGAAGAGATGGAAATGTTTGCTCTTCTTAACAACATCCAGCAACCTGTAATTTAGCAAGCTGCTATCATGAAAAACCTGTTATTCCATTTATCACTTTCTCACCAAACTGGACTAAAATTTCTGTCTGGATTCCATTTAAATCTGTCTTTGTAACGGTGCAGCTGAACACAGCTCCATAATCACACCACTGAGTATTTGCTAAGCAGCCTGTATTTAGAGAGAGAAGGAGGAGGTGAAAGACCTTTTCCTTGAGATACACTAAAGTAGCCTTTGAATCAGACTGAGGGACGGAGAGTGAAAAGGCACCAACAATGCCCACATCAGGGTAATGAAGCAGAAAAGCAGCGGGCTCAGCAGCAGCAGAGCGCAGGAGCTGCGGGGAGAGCAGACCCTCCCCACTGCGGGCAGGATGGCCCCGGCGCTCCGAGACAGCCCGGCGGGACCCACAGCGCAGGGCGAGCCTTCACTTCGGGCCACTCACCTTCCACGGGCTCCTCCTGCACCGGGCAACTCTGTCCCTTCGAAAGCTGCACTTCTTGTTTGTCTGTACCACCACTGGTTTGCAGCACAAATCCCTCGTGTAATGCTCAGCACGAAGCAGAAAGGGAAAATACACAGCACTGGCCTTGCAGAGTTCTTACGTATGGGCAAAATTAACAAAGACCTTTATTTTCAATATGAGACAAAAGGTTTTTCCCAATGACCCAAAGCACATCATTTACAAGGATTATCCTGGTGGTTAAAGGGCATTTCAGCAAGCTCGGTGCTCAGGGTATGAAAAGGTTTTCGGCTGTTACATTAGTTTCCCTCCAGCTATTCAGTAACAAGAGTACAGTATTTTTGAAATCCTACACTTACATTGCATATGTGTTTTGGATGATTTCCAATACTGACCCGTTTCAGATGTTAGAAACACAGACATGGAATATTTTCCAGTACAATCTTCTGGTTTCTAAGCAGGAGCAGCTTAGGACTGTTCAAGTCAGAGATTACAGTATTTTGTACCAAAAAAAAAAAAAAAGAGCACCTAGAAATTTTTCTTCCACAGATACATAATGAGTATTTCCCCTTTTCATCATCCTGTCCCATCCTGCACGTGTCAACAATCTTGAGAAAGAAACCCACTGTATCCAACTACAACTTTCCTAGAGAAGTAACAATGGGCATTACATGACAAAAATGCAAATACAGATGTCAAGCGACTCAAAATTTTAAATGCAATTCAATACCCTTTAATGTCTTTAATCAATATTCTTTTCAGGAACGTAATGGCATGAAACAATTTGAATTAAAAACAACAACAAAACATCCTTCGATCTTGGTGAGACTGACATCTTCCTCTAGAGTTAGAATACAGTTTTAGTCTTAGCACGTGTAAGCTCCTGTTTAAAATGTCCATAACTGACTACCAAAACCAATTGTTCACCAGGTCACATAAAAATGAATTATCCAACTGTATAAAAGTCCATTATATAGCACCACTTTATACAAAGGCAATTAAGTGCCAAGAAAAATCTGATTTTATGCAAATCCAAGCTGTTTATTATGAACACAAGATATGTCTTGGTTTGGCTTAGCATTGAAGACCAGTATTCAGCAGAACATAAACATCTCCTTAACTCTGTGCTTAACATGAATGAATTCTTTATTTTCCATTTTAAGTCCCAATGATTTGGAACCTGATATTTAGCAACTGATATAGATCATAAGTAGTGATAAAATCAATAGTCTTTATGCCCCTTGGTTTTATTCTCTTATGCTAATATCTCTAAAAATCAGAGAGTTACCTAGCACCAAGTTTGTATCAGTCCCTTATCTTCTTCATAAATGCATGACTCTCTTAATATAGTCTTAATATATTACTTGCACATTCTTCTGTATATAATGCTTACAGCTTACCCAAACAAGATGCAGCACCACACAGTAACAGCTTGTGTCCATAAGGCAGCTATCACTTTACCAAATAATCCAAAAAGGAGCAACAGATGAAATGGGAGAGGGAAAAAAAATAGCAGTCACAATCAGCTCTTCAGTAGAAAATATTTAAGTTATAAATAGGTTAAGTATAAGCCTATATAAAATTGTACTGGCCGTTTGATTTAATGAAGTAACTTTTAGAACAGCAACAATATTATTTTAAAAGACATAAATAGGATTCAGCAGTAGAGTTCGAAAGAGTTCTCTCAGAGCTCTGGAAGTTTTCTGTTTCAATGTCTTCTACTACATCTTACCATCTCTCCCACTTTACAAGTCTTTCAAGAGCAATCTGTATCTGCAGTATATTTCTTAGCAAATAATTACGCACATCATTTGTATATCTTATTTACATTTGCTTATCATCTCAAGTAACCAAAGGCTCGCAAAACCAAAAAGTTTAGAAAGCCTTTCCCCTCCTGCTGCCAGGGATTAGCATATTTAAGCATTCTAAGGAGGCCCGCATGAAACAAAAGAGACGGGCTGGGAAGTACCACAAAGAAATGCTTCTCAAGTAGAAATAGGTTCCTTAAAACAAAACAAAAGAGAAGGAAAAAAAATAGAAAAAACAACACTTAGGCATTCACACCACTTGCTATTTACCCAGTGACAGAAACAGAGGTTAAAAAAAAAAATCATTGCAGAAATTCAAAAGATGGAAACAGAAGTCGGTGTATCACACACAACCAGCTCAAAGCTATTCAGTTCCTTTTTCCTTGCAGAAAAGGTCTGCCCCAAAGCTCCCTAAAAAACACAATATAGCCAAGCCTCAAAGCAAGCGTCCTTCTATAAATCAAGTAAACTACCAAAGGGAATAGCCGATGAAAAAAAGACTTATATCTCTCTTTTCAGACAAGAAGTTCCCAAAACATCAACACTTAAGCCCAGATCTTCATTGAGACAATGCAGTTTTAAATTGTTTAATGTGTTTTTTTCACATCAGTTGTGAACTGCTGGGTCTTTCGTTCTCCACAGACCAATTGTGGTGACACAGATTTTTCTCCTAATCAGCTGCTCAATAACTCCAGACAACCCTGTTATTCAGTAATCCAGGAATAATTCTCTCTTTCTCTCCCGGGGCCATTACACTGCCTCTTAACCCACACTGAAGTAGGATTAGCACCATTTTGCCTTTTCCCCTGCCCTGTGCTTGCTGCTGTTTCTCTTGAGCCAGAGCTGACACTCATGAAACTGCACAGTTTGGAGAGATGATCTGGGGCAAAACCAAACTGGGGGAGCGTGGGGAGGTTCGTTTTTAAAAGTCAGCTCTCCCCAGAGCATCCCCGAGGCCCTGGTGCCGGCAGGGACAGCAGGCAAGGCCAGCAGTGCATCCAGTCAGGTGGAACTCAGGAAAGGAGGTCCCTGGCAGGTCAAGCTTTAGAGGTTCAGACCAACTTCACCTGCCACAGAACTGCACCCTGGGCTTCACTGCTTCCTTCAGAAGCAAATCAAACATGTAACAATTCTACAAATGCAAAGAAAACAGTATTTTTGAGCCAATGGTTGTATCACTGAAATAGAAATTTGTCCTCATGTACTTATGGAGGAGTGTAAGAAAACATGGTCAATAGTCATTGATTGTTTGAGTATTCCACTGTGACATTCCATCCACACATCTACAAATTAAAACCAAGAATTTTTTCATGGGGAAATTATTCTTAAAGTAATTGGCTTTTCATAAGCCTTTATGGGAATTTTATGGAAGTTTAAGCTGTAACCTTGTCCTGCATTGAGTAATTAACAGTATAGAACTGTACAAAGAACAGCAAAATACCAAACCTTTGCAGAGTAAATGCCACAGCACTTCATTCTCTGACCTCTGTGGAGCTGAAAAGAAACACCATGTATTTTATAGCAACCTATTACCAAGTACATCTACTACCAGATGAGCAAATTCTACATTTCTTTGTAAAGAAATAAGAAATGGTAAGAATCTGCTATGTTACTGGTAACACTCCATGACACAAAACCTTCACTTGGTTCAATTCTTTTGAAGTGCTTTAATACATTTTTGATAGCTCAGTGAATGGCCTTATGGGTAGTCAATTTGCATATATTTTGACAGAATATGCAAAGAGGTTCTCTGAAGACCCTGTTAAATAAACTACAGAGAAAACATTCATTATTTCAGTAAATCTGAATGATAGATTTCTCTGTCCCAGAGAAATTAGACACCCATACATTCTCTGCATTAAAACTTAATTGGATTATTTACTAGCATGTGATTTCCTCCCTGAAAACCATTTTATACTCATCTCTGGAAAGCCTCTAGAAGCCAAGCAAGAAGTTGAGAATTTACCATAATTATGTTTGAAAACAAAAGTTTATGGGGAAAATAAAAAGAAACAAATCCACCCCAAAATACCCCAGATCAGATGCAGACTGTTGGGCAACCAACACTCAGGTTGACAAGAAAACTCAGTGATGGGCCTGCTAGTCACAGGTGCCTGGATACTCCCAAATCCTGTAACTCACCAGTTCTGGCCTTTTCGGACTTCCTGTTCCCAAACAGCTTCCTGACTTCACACAGACATTTCTGAGCCATTCCTTAGCACTGAATCTGTTACTTCCTTCTTTGTGCTGACCCCGAGTAACTTCACTCCTAATGACCTGGACAAACACCAGCGGACTTGGAATTTCAAGTGTTGCCAATAATCAGACTTGGCTTTCCTTGTACACAAATATCCATGAAATTCAAGACTACTTCTCCAATGCAAACATCTCGGGTCTTCCTCTAAGATAAGGTAAAGGCATGTGAAGAGGGAGCATTTCAAACAGAGCTGATGTATAAAGACAGATTACCAAGCAACACAACTGCACTGTATCACAACCAAAATGACTTCAGATTAGTTTTATGAGAATGAACTTTGACAATAATGAAATATAAAAAGGTGTTTGATTACTCAGAACATCTTTTCAATCTCCTTAACGTAAATGGTCACTAAAATAGGAAAAGACAAGCAGGCAAATATTTCAGCTTGAAAGGCAGGTCAATCTATCTGTAGGTGAAGGAAATTCAGATTTGAATATCTGCTGTTACAAGAAAAATACACAGACACTGATGCACTTTTTTCTCCAAGTCTCAAAATTGTATCTCATCAACTTAACTAGTTAATCACCCAGATCTTGCATTACTAAGCATTTCTTTTATCTGCTTACACCTTAAAAGCCACCTTGTACAGCACATAAATATTACATTATCCTACAAAATTCTACAGTAAATTTCACATTTGAAGTGTTGTTAGAACAATAAAATATTTTATGTTGTTACAATCATCTCCTACACAGAAAAATCATGTTTACCAATGGACATAAATTATGCCAATCAGTCTAAGGCAAGTTTTAAGGGTGAGTTTAGATAACCAGCTGTGAAACTTTGCTCCAAGGACATAGAAAAAGAAATACAGACCATTCTGCAGCAGAGGGAGGTGTCACAGGCTCTTTAAATTTACAATGGGATATAGATAGGATATAGTGTCATTAAGGAACCTGGCTACTCTCATTATCTAAGTACATTCACAGATACTGTTTCACCACATCAGTCTGGAAAAAGTTCCTGAATTAATACAGTGAGCGGGCAGAGCTAAATTTCCTTCTCAGAATAATTGCCAAAACACTGAAAATTTCCAAGCAGGGTACAAAAGCACTGCACACTCACACTATTTAACAAGTGTTGGAGCTGACCCACAGCAGGAGCCCCACGAGCTGCTGTAACTCACCAGTCTGGCAGAAAACTAGGTCAGTAGCCCTGCAAAAACACTACTTAAATTTCTGCCAGTTAGAGACTTAAAGCTGCTTAATGAGGGGTTCCAGATGAGTACAAGGAATACATAGCTAGGAGTAGGAGAGAAGCTGGAAGAGAGAGATTTCCTAATGGATCACTGCTGCAGAAGGATGACCAAATTGTCAGCTCCAGGAACTGAAGACTCGTGCCGAGCTCCTGAAGACCCTTGTCCCATTTGTATCACTCTGGAAAGTGAGCAAAGAACTCTCAGTACCCCTCTGCCTTTCCCCTCCTCAAAGGGCACCCACTGACCCAGCCTCAACTCCCATCAGTTGCAGACACTTCCTACAAAGCAATGCTGTGCAACAACCAAATTCTGTATTCACAGTTACATTTTTATATGGCAACTTTAAAAACACAGTAAATACCATCTCCACACAGAAATTACTTTTGTTTGCCCTGAAAAAAAAAATAGAAGGGCAGCAGCAGGGAGGAAGAAGGCAGAGAGAGAAATGTATTTTGGGATAAATCTATTTACATAAAAGAAGTGCAGCTAGAATTCTATATTAAACATTTTGGAATAGAAAAACTTGGTATCTCATGGGTTACTAATTTTCAAGGTAACAATGAACCTGTTCAACCAACACAAATTGCTCACTAAGCCAAAAATTGTATGAATGGTGACAATGTAATGCCATTTTCAAATCACAACGCCAGCACTGACCCTGCCAAGGACCATCCTGCATCAAATTAAAGACAAGTGAAAACCACACCTTGCTTCCAGCTGCCTGGCTTACATACCAGTCCTGAAGTTTTCACCTGGTCCTGCCTGCTCCAAGACCATCAGTAACAGAGCCTACATTTCTCCACCACTGAAATGCAGAACCACCCCAGTGTGTGATTATCTCAGCTGAAAGGACCTGAAGTATTTTCTAGCTCTGATGCACAACTTGTGTGTGTGTTCAATGAACCCTGCTCAGCTGCAGCTGTTAAGAAAGACAGACAGAGATAATCCATTCATGAAAGGGTGAGTTACACAGAATTGCTCAAAAATTGACTATCTAGCCTTACCTTAAAATAAGCCAGGATGATAAAAAAAAATTAGTATTATTTCTTACAGTGGTATATATTAGCTCTAAAACCATTTCCTGTGGGATAATGGCTTGCTTCTAATGAACCATAAATCACAGGAAATGGTTAAGAATCAGAAAAACAAGGCAGGATATTTATTATGTTTATGATCAACATTTAGAGAGGTCTGGAGGGTCTGTCTGCAGGATTCTGTAGCACTGAGTGTGTATGGGGGGGAATCCACCTTCAAAACTCATTTCTCTCAGTCTCTCAGTCCCACCTTTGAAAATTAATCACTGTAAACCCTGTAAAAATAGGGAAGTAAGTTACAGTAATGAATACTGTAATATTGTTACATATTTGATCTTGGAGTTAACTCCAAATACACACCTAAAAACTCTCACAGACTGTTTTTAAAGATACACTGCCATAAGCTAAAGCCTGTAAGGGCATTACTTGATAATAAATTCAAGTTTGTGACAACAATATTTGAAAGCAGCAAAAATACATGAGATACCTGAGGTCTTCTGAAATTTCCCTCAAAATAGTGTTGTTTCTTTCTGCTGGATCCTCCCTTATGCCCATCCAAGGTAACCAGCTACCTCTGTCCCATGTTCTGTTCAAATGAGGATGTTGGACTGAGGAGGGCTCTGGGAGGTTTGTGTAATCCATGCAGGAGAGGCACAACAGCATGTCACCATCTCTTTTCAGTCAGGTTTTTGCTTGGGATGGGGAGGGTAAGAACAGGTTTGGGGGTAGAGAAGGAGGAGTGTAGCTCTGTTGCTGTTGCTTAAAGCAGACTATTTCATACCATACCATACCAAGAGTGGCAGGCACACTCTTCTAAACAAGCTTAATAGAACTGATGTGACCTTTTCTCCCCAGCCTGGCTAAGGACCTGTGAATCCCTTACAAGATCTCCATAAGCAAAGCCATAGTAGCTTATTAGAAGATGCTATGACAATCACACATTTTAGTCACCTTATAGACAAAAACAGAAAGCTCTGCAAATGTCCAGGGCTGCAGTATCAGATTACAGCAACAAACCCAGCCAGTACTTCAGAAAGCCCAATCTTGGCCTTCTGGCTGGCTGCCACAAAGTCTTTACTTCATTTAAATTCTGCTCCAATTCTGCTCTCTATTGTTTCACTGCTTTAGGGAGCTTTCACTTCACAATGAGGGCACCTCTGCCAATCCAGCCCTGCCTCTGTAAATAATTTACTGGTTACATGATTTCATCATAAACAGTGACTGGAACTGCAGCATTGGGGAATTTAAAACATGGGTGTCAAAACATGCTCTTACCAGAATGCCCCCAACAGCCAGAGCCCTTCCTTCCAGTGGCCCTGAGGCAATGCCTGACAGACCTGGAGCAGGTCACTCCTCGCTGCAGGAACCACCAAGTGTGTTTCATCAAGATGAGGATGAAAATCCCCTCCAAGAAGGGTAACTACTTCAACACAGCCACAGGAAACTTCCAATGGAGTACACAAACAGAGAGGGTACTCTACACCCATCTCCCCCTGTACCTTTCAGCCAGTCAGTCTCTCATACTCCTTTCAAGATTCATTGTGTCTCGTGCCCAGAGAAAAGAGTCTCAAGTCAATTAAGAAACATGAAACCTCTTGCTGGCTCCATCAGAGAAGTACATTGCCTCATACAGGTCCCAAACAACATGGAAGGTGTAACAAGGTACCTCACCCACACCACCCAGCTGCTCACCTTCACAAGCCATAAAACGCTGTCTTACAAGAGGGACCACCACAAACATTTACTGTAAAGGCCTTCAGAGCAACCTTTCATATGTACAACTAGTTGTCAGATCCACAGTTTATGTCACTGGGGTTGTCCCAGAGAGAACACAAAAACTTCTCCCCACTGGGATTTGATATTTTGTTATATGAAAGCCTGGCTGTAAAAATCAGAGCATGTGCAGCTCTGAAGAGGTTGTGGCTCTTGTGAATGGATCCGTTAAAAACACTCACCTAAATACAAGTCCTTCTGCTTACAGGGCAGAAAACAAGCTGGAAGAGTCACTAGACTACTGTCCTCCTCAGATGGTGACTTATTTGAGAAGCACCAGGAGTGGGGACAAGCTGCAGAATAGCAGTGATGTGAACTCTCCATCATAAGATAATGGAGTGCTTGACTATCTTCTTCAAAAAAACTTGCATGGAGTTACAGACTTTTCCATTCAAACTCTATGAAATTACTGAGTACTGCATTGATGTCTTAAAATTTGTTAATAATGTTACAAAACCAAATTCAAACAGAAGGAAAGTTTTCATCAGAATTACAGAACAGTGGAAGACTTGATGGTAATTCAGGTCAAATAGGTCATAAATATTTGCATTAACACACTAGATCTGGTTTGTCATTGGTTTTTTCTCATGATTCAGTTTTGTTAAACTGACCACCACAACAAATATTCCTGCTCTAGTTTATCTTCACGTTATTTCAGCTTAGCATGTTCAGGTACATAACCTGAAATTCAAGTTCTAGGACCTCTTCTAAACTAATTGCACTGTTGGCCACCTTTTCAATGTTAGCCAGTTAAGGACAACATTGAGGGACAGTTGGGTTGACATTATTTATATTTACTTACTTTTAATTTAAATTCAGAGGGGAGGGAATAATTACATTTATTATAACCAAGCCTGGAACTCTGCCTGTAATTAAGGATCTGACACATCTTAGAAGAACTCCATTTTCAGTTGCTTAAGACATTTGCCAAACAATTGGTGAGGTCAGAGGCTTCACAGAGAAAGCCCTTTTCTACTATTTTACTTAGAAGTGAAAAACGATTCTGCCTAAGAGTAAGACTAGAAAAAATAGGTTGTGAAGTCCATTTAAAATTCTTTTTTTAAGTATTCTGTTGACGACTTCCAAAAGTGGCAGAAGCTGAATTTAAGCTGTGGCAGACAGGCTGCCTCATACCAAGGGTGTGGCTCCTGCTGGTTTGCGGCGAGCTCTTTTTTTCTTGTGGGGAAGTACAAGGGAACAGAGAGAGGATTGCTCATTTTCTTGACAAAGTACCAAAATTACAGGCCTCTGAAAAACTTCAGAAGACGTTGTTAGTTTGGAAACTCAATTTTTCACAGGCCAGCAGCACTGGACATGGGATTGTTGCACATGCTGCTTCCATGGGCAGATAAAATCTGCTGCTTTATGAATGAGCCGGGGTGAACTTCCCTTCAGCTCCTCCTCCAGCAGCCAAGCGCCTGCTCGGGTAAAGCTGGAACTAAAAGCTTCTCAATTCTCTTCTAATCTCTTTGCCCTTGCCAGGGAAGCACACAAAATAGGGGAAAACCAAAATCCTAAGAACTCTCCTGTGTGAAAAGCAGTGAAGAGACAGAACACATGCCAGGGGAGAAAGCAGCAGTGATGCCACTGCTCAGAAAAGAGACAAAGCAAAGGAGGTCAAAACCAAAGGAAAAGACCAAAAGCCAGGAAGAAGATGCAGCTGAAACAGAGAAAGAAAGACTGGAAATGCTTGTGCTCTCCAATAAAGACCAACTCTGCTTTGTAGAAGCAGCTTTTTATTTTTCCCCCTTCCTCTGTTCCCCCTCTAGGTCCCTTGCACCTATTTTATGATTCTGGTCACAATGTTGTGCTTAGGAAAAAAATGCTATTACAGCAAGAAAGTGCAGGAAATAAACTGCTAGGTTCAAAGCAAGAGATCTTTTTAAGAACATCTTGTTTTCAATATATAAACTTTTGAGTTTGTGGTTGTGGTTTTTTTTCTTTTTAAATTAATTTCTTCCTATCCTTATTGCAGGAAGCTCTCACCAGGGTATCTGGATGGTAGATTGCATATTTGTATTCAGTAGTGTTTAGAGAATTACATCAACAAATAAAAATGGTAAGATACCATGTATTTTTAAAGACTTGGTTCACTGCAGAATCCTCTGTGTTTAGTACCAAACAAGGGAAACAGACCTGAAAGGAGGAACAAGTTCATACTAAGGCAGAGATAGATCATTATGCACAAACTGTGTGCCCGTGTCAGGCTACCCTCAAAAATCTACTCCTTAGATTTACTAAGAAATCTACACAGACTTTAAGCAAAGAAAAATTTCTCTGTGTCCAACCTTTTCCAGCAACTAACTCTAATGAATGTTTTTGTCATATGCTTAAAGTGATCTTTATTCCATGGCCCTAGTGAGGAGGATTCATTCTTCACACCAGCCTAGTGCCCAGCTAGTGCTTCAGCCATTCAGTCACAGAGGAAAATTAGGAAGGAAAATTAATCTCCAATTGCGTGATCAGCATTCTTGCACCTCAAGAAATTTTCTTGTGCTTCCAAGCAGTAAATTATTGTAATAACCTTTTCTGTTACAGATCTCTCATCTTGAGATCTGCACCTGGTTAGCATATTTCTCCCACAGTAAAGAAACTATAGCTCAGTATTTGTGGTCCTTTCATCATGGTTTGAATATGGCAATAGTGTAACATTTAGCAACTGGAGTATCTTAATTCAGGAATCTAATAACACCATGTCCTCCTTTTTGAAACTTGGAACTTTGGAACCTGGATGCTCAAAGTTCCAACTGTCCAAAGATGACTTAAAATATTGTCTCCTAATTTTAAAGTCACTAATTTTAAGACCATAATCATCCTGAGCTCTCTCACACACATAAAAAAGCCTTAAGAAAAATTACAAAGCTCACTATTAGCAAAAGCAATGACTGTTACAAATAGGGAAGGAATGGAAATCAGTTGATTATAAGAAAAAATTAGCCACAATTATGCTAAAGTTTATCATATATGTATATCTTAAAATTCACCAAACTGCACCGAGAAACTGGCAATAACTGAGTAAATCCATATAATCTGCTTTTATTGATTCTCTGGTCCTCTGGATTCCCTCACACTAAACTTATTACTTGAGATGTGAAAAAATAATTGCTTCAGAAAAGGTTAACAGAAAACACTCTCAGGGTTTCATATGTTCATTTAAAAATCCTCTGAGTCTGGAAGTTTCTTAATATCTACAGGGAAGGCAGTGCTCAGAATAATTCTGCATGTACTAAGGCTCAAATTACATCTTCTCTCTTCTACACAGGCAGAACAGGCACTTGGAGAACACTGGACAGAAGAAAGTAAAAAGGAAAAAGACACAAAGGAAATACACAAATATGAAAAAAATGAAATAGAAGTAATGAAATTCCATCAATGTGCTCATGTCCCTACACTTTGCTTTTTCTTGCAATAAAGAACCCCAAGTGTACTCAGTGTCAAAGGAAAAGGGGAAAAAGTCACACAGGGAACATTCATGTTCACTGCTGCTTCTAAGAAAAGCAGTGAAAGCATGTCAGAGTACAGACACTTGGAATGGCTAATTTAGATGCAGTTTAAGATTAGAAATTCACTTTCATCTAAAATAAGGAACACCCACCATGTGCCTACCAGATAAACACTTTTTTGCTGCATCATTAAAATATATTCAAGTAGTTGAGCAATTGTACATGCTACAAAAAAACCCTATTTAGTCATCTGTTCAGCTTTCTGAGCCGTTTCTTTAACATCTCAGGCACAGCTCAATCAAATAGACAGAGACCATGAGTGGATGATGCCAAACAACAGATATTTGGAATCTGTGGCCTGCTCAGGATAACAAGTTGAAGAAATTGAGTGGTCAGAAATGCAGATAAAAATGCAGTTTAACTAAGCAGAATTCAAACATCAGTAAAATAAGAGACAAAACACTCCCAAATACATTTCATATGACAACATTTTCTCTTTGAACTGTATGTATAGAATTGAAACAGAGCAGTTAACAGTGGTGAGAAATTAATAAATGTATTTCTAGACCTCCCAAAAACAAAATTCCCTTTTAAAAGTGGTGCCTTTAATACTTGTATGTTTTGCAATAAAACTGCCGCTTTTCACAACTTTTCTTCAGAGTACCTTAATTAGTACAATTGCTTTCACAACCAGCTTTCTACTATGACATCTCCCAAAAAACCACCAGTTTGTGCTTGTAATGAAAGGACAGTGAAATGATGGCAGCAAGGTGGGAGCCACAAACCAAATAGCTGTTCCTCCCTGATGGTGGCACATCAAGCAGCAGCTTAAATTTGTCTCACCATGGTCCTCCTTCCATCCATTGTCTATATAGTTTTTAAGAGCTGTGATGCTTTTGCTCATTACAATCACAGTTAAGGCCTCAATGCTTTTTTTTCCTTATTTTAAACATCTGTACTGCAACAATCAGTGGCATGCGCAGAGCAAGTTCTCAAAACACAACTGGTGTTTCAGAACAGAACACCCAGGCAATGAGACTTGTCTCCACATCCCAAGAAAGAACAAAATTTATAGCAACTCAGACAATTGTTTAGAGGGGAAAAGCAGCTATTTTTAACTCAGTGCTTAGTGGCTGCACTTAAGGGAGGCTCCCATTTCCTTTCTTCATCTTACGCAGCAGCCGTAACTATTATTTCCTTTTCCCTCAGCTGCTTTTCCCAATATCTGGGCTTGCAGCTGGCAACGATGCACTGCCTTCAACACCATCACAGGTTCAAAGCAAAAGCCAAATACTGCTTCCAAACCAAAGTCTGCCCTGAAGGGCAGCAGGCAACTTTACCTTTGAGTGCATCTATTTGTGTTCCAACACAGAAATAGCAGGCCTGAATTTAGCAGGGCCCTGAGCATGACCCAGCAGGCCAGGCAGGGCATCCAGACTGAAGGTGCTGCGGTACAAGTGAGGGCAAAAGGGGATGCAGCTCTCACACACACACACATTGTGATTGTGCTGTTCAAGCACAGCTACTCAGTGTGATCACCCACACTGGAACAGTTTAACTCAAGCACAGGCATCTGCAGACAGACAGACAGCACTACAGCAACTGCCAGCCCCTGATGGCCAGAAGAAAGTATTTGGTGGATCAGTGAAGGGGAATTTCAGAGCACTGTTGCTGAAATCCTAGTTAACTCTGACTCTGACCTAATTCTGATTATTTTAAAGCTATGAGAGGTTTATTATCACATACTAAAACACATCTTCTGCAGTCCTTAACAGAACTGGGTAAATGCCACCATGTGCCAGGTGTGGGACATGAGAAAGGAACTCTATCTTTTTCCTCAAATGGAGACATTTGAGATGGAGACAGTATTTGTATTCCCCTTTGTATACATTTGGTGAATAAAAACCGGAAGGATAGGAAGGGCAGAGCAAGGAAAGGCTATTGCAGTTCTAAGCCAACTTCTAAAGCCTGATCTCATCAGTCTTGCACAATACAACTCCAAACACACGGATGAGAATTCAAAATAAATCTAGCAGAACTACAAGGAAAGGTATCTGCTACCACACTAATGACTAGATACAGATCTCCAAGGGAGAATGATGATTTTCTTTTTGAACTGTCACACCCACCCTCCCCTGCCAAACAGTAGTTGACAATGCTGAGAATAATTTTGGTTTTCTTCTGCACACAGTGAAAAAATATATTACCAGCTTGTCTTTCAAAATTCCTGGAACCATTTAATAAAATGCAGTATAGGAGAAACAGTTTGGAAATCTGTAGCATGGAACCTGTGTATTCCCTCAGTACTGGAACAGCCCCTCAGACAATTTTGCCTTAACTGTCCTCTCTCCAAATCTTAACCAAAGGTGCATATGATTCTTCTGAAAGCATTATTTAAATATATATATCTGAAATCACTTCCTTAATTACTCACTCAAGCTCATGCATGTTTAAAAGAAGTTTAGGAGATGAGCCACCTCTCCCGGGCTATAATGAGCTCAGTGTAGGTAGGCAATGACTGTCCTGTGCTGCCTCTAATCTCACCCCACTGCATTTCCCCAGAACAAATTATACATTCACAGAGGATCTGTCAATTCAGACTCTCAGAGTTTGTGTTCTGCAAGACAAAAACAGTGGAGAAATAAAGGATCCCCACTTTCTGAAAGCATACCAAAAGAGCTGGAGAAGCTAAGCATTCCTTTAGGGAAGAATAAACTTCAGTCTTCTGCACTTCCCTTATGCATCCCAGTTGATCTGAGCACTTATCAAAGATCTCTTTTTAGTAACACGATACAGCTCATTTCTTTTCATTAACGATAGGAAATGCATAAAACAGCAATGTTGAAATGGAAATAAAAATGTCTTTCTACAATAACTGAAATAAGGGCAATAAATGAAAATGAAAAAGAGAGAATATCAAGAAGCACACATGAAGAACTACCTCTGAACTGGGGAATATAACATCCAAGAGGAAGAAAGAAGCAGATGATCTGCAACTGCAAAAGTCTATTCTCTGCAAGAACTTGACATTACCCCTTTTTTCACCAAATGAGGCAGGTATCCTGCAGAGAAAAATACTTTATAAAAACTGTCCCAGTTATGCACAAAGCAGCTGAATTAAGGTCAGCCAGATAGTTGTTATACGACTTATTTCATGTTTATTTTTAATGCTCTACTTTTAGGTAATTCTGGTTTTGCCAGTGAAAACAAAACTGCAGAATTGTGCTCATTCTCTGGTAAATACATTTGCATCTTCCCTTCTTTAAATGCTCCACTTGGATCTTAATCTGCAGAATTATCATCTCCTGTTCAAGCAGAACAATAGACGAGGGAGAAGGAATGATGTCCACAAAGCCAGATAACATAAAATATGAAATCACAGTGGTAATTTACTTAAGTTATCCTGCAGCAATTCTGCATGTGCATGCTCACAACGTCTTTCCAAGAGCTATCTTAGCACTCACTGCAGGCTGGGAGCGTGCACGTAGGCAAGCAAAGCAGTTGGCAAACTGGTTTCCAGCTGAACTCATCCTGTCCCTTTACATCTCCTTGTTCAAGAGTTCTTAACATTCATCCTCAAGCTGTCACTGCTTGTGCCTCCTCTGCTATCAGGGGCATCTGCTATTCACTGTTTGTCCTCACATCATCAAGAAAAACTGAAAATACCTTTCCACACTGTCCTCAGTAGCTCCCACATTTTTCCCCTCAGAAGTCCTCCCCAACTAATTCTGGTCATGTCTGTGTAGAAATCAGGGTAATAAATCCAGCAGAACTATTTAAACTGGGCTCAGTTTGTGCTACATCACACTGTACCTCTGAATTTTGGTATGTCTTATAAGTAGACATCATCCCCTTCAATAAAATAAAATAAAATGCAATAATAAACGCCCTTTCCCTTTAAACGTTTGAAAAAGTCAAAGCTCACTCTATTACTCTTCAGTTAAAGGGAGATGAGTCTCTAATAGTGTTTCCCAATAATTTCTGCTATAAAAGTGCATTTCAAACTTCCTCCCACCTCAAACAGATAATGAGCTCTTCCTTCAATCAAATATAATTAACTACACAGCAATTCATTAAACCATTTCTTTCAAAAAACCACCACCCCTGTGAAACCAGAAGGAACCAACACTCTGCAGTTCAGGTCGCATCCTTTCAAGCGAGGACCCTCCGCTCCAGGATGTGTATTGCTGGTGACTGCCCTGAGCTCGCCCTTCCCTGTGCCCACCACGGCGCATTCTTTAGCTGCAAGGTCACTTTTCAGAAGGTGATTTAGCCTTCCTTGTTTGCTGCAGGATGAACGATGCTCTCATGCCTGTCTAGACCGAGACCTGATGGAATGCAGTTACCTCTGCACCTCGTATCCCCACACCTCAAGGAAGTGAGGCAAGCCCCAGTGTTATCAATTAAGCACTGAAACTAACTGCTTTATGTAATTGCCACAAAGGAATTTACTATCAGATTCCATCACGTACGTCATCCTCTGGGCTATTAAATATTTCAGCTAAATGCAATAACTGTTAGTATGTGGCATTCCCAGATTTTGAACTACTTAGTTGCAGTTGTATGTTGAAAGCACATGTCGGTAACATAAAGGTAAACTCATTACGTGCTTATCCCAACCATCCCAAAAAGAACAAAACCAAGGGTGGGGAAATCTAGGAAAGAATCAAGACACAAATACCTTGTTCTGTAATGACAGTGGTAAACATCCAGCCAGGATGTCTAGTTTTATCTGGAGAAGAAAGGATATGGCACTAGGCTTACTCCTCAGTGTTTCCTGGCAGTCGCACTAAAATGTCTGATCTCCAAAATCTGTGTCAAGTTCAAAGAACTAACTGTAAATTTGAACAAATGAATAAAGTATTCAGAACACGGGAATACTAAAAAGACTGGTGGGATTACAACAGCCTCTGGTATAATAAGCATCCGAAAATAGAATATAACTGTACTGAACTTCATTGTCCCAAAGTGCTTCTAGGTTTAAGCTTAGAGCATGAACACAAAAATATGTGAAAAAAACAACATTGAGAGGCTTATTCCTAGCACAGAAGGGCAAAAATTAGTTATTTAAATTTCCATTCAAATACAGAACATTCACATAAATTTTCATTTTCCCCTCAGTAATGAGACACAGAAGACAAGCTAGTTGATACAGTGAAAAGTTCAGTCTTCAGAATTATCTTGATTTATCTTTAATTAGAAGACTGTCGGCATCTTTGGGAGTTTATTTTGCATTATATGCATGAACATATTGCAGGAAGTCTGGAAGTGATCTGTAACAGCATCGTTAAATGTATGTTGAATCCCGATGTCTGAAAACTATGGATTTAGCTACACTTGAAGATTTGAACTTGGCAGAATAGATACCATATGCACAACAAATACATGAAACCTGCCACCAAAGAGGAACCATATCTCATATTGCTAGCAGTAAAGCAACATTAAAACACAGGTACTATTTGGAAAACTCCTCAGCCATTCAATCACTTAAATTAAGCACTGATTTTTGCAAATATCACCAAAATGGTATTGAAGACTAATCCTAAACAAATACAAGGAGGTAAAACCATAAAGAGAATTGAGATTCTAAACAAATTCTTATTTCAGTTAGTACAATTGTGGCTTGTTCAAGCTCTGTAAAAATAGGCAGTGTGAAGTTTTGCATTATTTGCCACAAACCCCCCATTTTTTAAAAGTTGAAATTTTGGGTTTCATCTTTTCTTTACACTCCCAGCACCACAAAAAAAGCTGTTGCTGCGATGTTGGTGAGCACTGGCTGCACCAGTGCAGCTCAGACAGAACTCTGAGGGGCATATTCCAGATTTACTGGCAATTTTGGGTGCTCTCTCACTTAGCCAGTGCAAGCTGCTTTCTGAAGCAGGACTTACAGAAGGAATAAGAGTACAATGCACCTTCCTCTGTGTGCTACACACAATTCACTGTTCTTCATAATCACTCCCTCAGTTTTTAATGAGAACCTTAATTAACCATGGAGCTTATTTACTTTTCCACCTATCTTCCCTTGTTATTGGATCACCAACTCCATTCCCAGTTCTCTTTACACTATGTTAAAAGCCCATTTTTTATTTTTCTGCATGTCTTACTATGTTCTCAGCTTTTTTGTTACTAACCCTTCTCCCACTATTCCAAAACCAGTCAATAAAATCAAGTTGTTGGTTGAGATACCACTTTGACAATATCTGCCTCCTTTTGCAGACCTTCACTTCTTCAAGATGAAAGACTTTGTTTTGGTGATGCTTCAAACCACATAACATCTGAATAGTTGTTTTCACATCTAACTCCTCCATTCCTCAACATCCCTTTTAGCACATTCCCTCTTAAACGCCTCTAGATTTCCTCAGTGAAGTGACTCCTGCTCAGAACATTCTTAAAAGTCTCATATATTATGGCACCACTTATTATTCAAGTGTCTTAGGACCTCACAGATTTTTTTCCCCCGCACATTAGAAAGTGAGAAGAAAATATTCTTGTATTCTCAAAGTGAAACCACAAAGTTGTTTGAGTTATTGTATTATTATTGTATCACTAATCTTCCTTATTTTACACACACATCCCTTCTCCCTGTTTGTAAAATTCATTTACTGTGTCATGTCATATTTGGACTGTGTATTCCTGTGCCCAAAGGCCACGTATTCAATTTTAAGTAGTGTTATGGATTAGTAAAATAATAATTAGAATATTTTTTTGTTTTGCACACAAACATTCTATTCCACTATTTCTTAAAATAAGGGAAGTTAAATTTGCTGACAGCTTCATTAATGGTACTACTTCTCTGACAGGAAACAATAAAAGCCACTTTAGCTATTTCTAAGTCTATATGGAGAAATTAAGGAAAAGTATCTACTAGATTAAAAATTCTTAGCTAAAACGATGTGAAACAACTGTGACGAAATAATTGTGTTTTGCTGCAACAGCATTAACTAATACAGATTAAATTTAACTAAAATTTAATTAGGCCAGATTCATCTTAGCATAACTAAAAGAGAAATTATTTAACAGGTCCTGATAGAATCTGGATGTAATTAATAAGTGGAAAAGTTTACCCATCATACAAAATAAGCCATTTATAAGGACTTCATGGAAATTAAGAACACCCTGCAAACACCAAACTCACCAATATTAAAATATTGGAGTTTAGCAGTGAAATCATATTGGTAAACCTGAATTTGGTAATATAGTGATTACATAAGGATACATACACAAACACACATATGTATGCGCTACAGGCTGGGCACAGAGTGGCTGGAGAGCAGCCAGGCAGAAAGGGACCTTGGGGTACTAATTGACAGGAAGC
>JAWWEV010000172.1:27038535-27079870 GCA_035583235.1 Hafferia zeledoni
CTAGTAAATGGACTAGAGATGGACCAAGGGTTGGACTCGATGATCTCAGAGGTCTTTTCCAACCCAATCGATTCTATTCTATGATTCTATGTATGTATTACAACTTATCTTCACCATATCTATGCAATATACACTGGAATTGGGGATCTGCATTTGCTCTATATAAAAAAAGTTTACATAGATCCAAATACCGCTACAGTGGGAATGAGGAATGATTTATCCTCCTGTTTCCACATCTTTTTTCACTCATTTAGATTCACTGAGTCATTCATCCCTGCCTGCAGAGCCGAGCAAGAATAGCACAGAACGCTGGAACAAGTTCTTCCACTTCTCGGCGAGTGCTGCTCAAATGGCAGGAGGAAGCGCAGCGAGACAGGAGTGTGTCCCTTGTCTCCTGCTCCTGGCACGGCCCGGCCTGCCTGGCTATTTCCATCCCGGCAGCTGCTCCGGCTGCAGCTCCCTGGCCTGGGCCACTGCAGAAAGAAATAAAGGAAAGGAACTTGGAACATGCAAACAGAAGGAACAGACACTATGGTGGCATCCAGACGAACTTCATTACAGAGTTCCTTTTATCCTTCTCTCATTGCAACTGAAATTATTTTAATACAGAAAGCTTGTTCTTGGGCTAAGTGCCTGCTTTGCATATATATGGCAGTGCCACTGTCTAGATAAAGAGAGGTGCTACAATTTTCCTACTACAACCTCAGTTTTCTTCAGCTTACTATACTGGCTCCACATACCATTCGTGTCTCAGACAGATAAATATAATAAAAATTTATATTTAAGAACTGATAATCATTTAAAAAACCTCTAATTTTCAGCAAAGGTCTTTGTCTGCAAATACATATAGAAAAACAATTTCTAGTGTTTAGGTTTTAAACACAAAAAGGGACTGACAAAAGTTCACAGCATGTAGCACGTTATGTACAGCGGATGGTGTGTCCACACCCAGACTGCTGCAACTTAGAAAGTACAGGGACACAAAGTCTCTCAACAAAATCAGCTTTACTGACTTCTCCCTGAAGGACAGCACCAGAAGGAAGGACGAGTTTTCAAGTAGGTTCAGCAACAAACTAACTACAACAGAACCACTCCACCAGTAACAAAAGCAAGCATTTTTAGAGTGGACATCTAAACATACTGCTGTAAGATCATTTATTTAATACAATCATTACTATAGAAAATACCTTTAATAGTAACAAATCCCATTATTTTTCCTGGTACGTTTGTCAAGTGTAACAAAATTTCCAAATAGCAAAGGGTTTTGGATTAGCTTAAATTCCTGGAAAAATCTAATTAAGGTTCTCTAACATGGATGGTCTAGGAGTTTTGTTCCAAATATCTGCTGCTTTGCTTGCAGAAATGTTTTATTTTCAACAGAAACCAAACCATTCTGAGGAAGTCTCATAAGGCAAAAGCAAGAGCAGTAGAGCATGTTTAGTCAGTGGTTCTTGTCACTGAACTGCATTAAAGCTCCTCACACCAGGTAAGCCTGACCTTTGTGACTTATGCAGAGGGAAGTGCTCTTCACACCAAGAATGACAAGCTTGAGAGATGACACTGCCAACGCCCAACACTTTGATACTAATTAAGTGCTGCATTCTCTAATCTATAAACTAAGGAGCCCAATTAACATACATGACCTTCGATCATACTTACAGTCATCTCATTACAGAAAAAAAAAGCCTCTTACCCATATTTTCTTACATCCATCCTTCTTACAAATCAAAATAGAAGTATATATAGTAGAACAAGGAGCATAAATGTAGTATCAGCTTTTGGCTAAACACAATAGTAAGAGCTGCTTTGCACTGCCTTGCCCACTTGCTGTCAGCAGTCAGTACAGAAGATCAGAGGTCCCCTGTACCCCTGCCTGTGCCATTGTCTGCCATTTACTCCAGCCCAGAAGGTGACAATGTGTGCCTTCTCATTACTCCTGCTTAAACAAATAATAAAACTATTTTTCATGCACTTCACAGATTGAAGCAAGTATAACACAGAGTAAAAACATTCAAAGGGACCACAGGAAAAGCCTAAGTTACAGCACTGTTGAAAAGAAGATCATAAGGAAACTTAATGTGGGGATATCTGAACCACAACCTATACAGAGGATAATCAATTAAATCCAGTTTTGAAAATGTGAAAAACAATGCCTACCATACAAGTTACTCATACACACTGTGAAGTTCATAAATGGATGACAGCCATTCAGTAAGGTGATTTGGGCACTGTTTTCCAAATTCAGTCAAAAAAATTGGCTACTACACTGTCTCAGAAACACCCGTTGTTCCACAAGCAGCAAACTCATTGCCTATAAATGTGACCCTTCTTCCACATTTCTTAGCCAACTTCCAGCTTCCCACCAAAGGGATTCCCCATTCTCCTCCAGATCTCCTACAGCATGTTGAGTGAACAGAAGACAAAATATCCTGTGCTTAGTACAGGCCAATGTATGCACCAACACACTTGCCAGCACCCTGGCACTGACTGGGCAGCTGGTTTTCAGCAAAGAGAATTGCATGGGCTGAGTTCTGCTCCTCTTTCCCCTTGGGAAACATCTACCTTGGAACTGTCTCCTCTATTCAGTTTCTGATTTTCATGAAAACAGTAGTAAACTAATCTTTGAGCCTGAGCATCTTTCACATATGGTAGAATTGGCCAGTAGATTCAGAAGTTGGATGTGGAGATGGGAGGGTTCACAGATGTCAGTACCAGCCATAGTGTCTATTTTTCCTTCCCTCATAATAAACCAATGAGAAAATACAGAGTACTGAGACACAGAATGTAGACATATTTAGAGTTCAAAAAAACCCCCGGAATTTGATGAAAACTCAAGAAGCCAATTGACAAAACTGACACATCCCAATGACTTGGAACAACATGCCATCACCACCCAAAAGCTTGTGGTTTCCAAACTTACAAGACTGAGAGAAAGGGAGGAGGGTAAAAGCAGCATCTAAAGGATTGGGTCTCTCATTCAGACTCACAAAAGAGAACAGATATCTTCAAACTGCTACCTACAACTAACTACACTTTCTTTCTCTCTCCAGTGCAAAAGCTTCATTCCACTCATTCTCCAGACAACTCTGACAGAAGTTAGACATTATCTCTGGCTGGCTAATACGCCCTGGTTCTCATCCCACAGCAAACCAGACTGAATCCTTCATCCTTTCAGATCTCTCCTATCCCAGCCTTTCTTCCTCCTCCTCACACTCCCAGCCTGACCTCCCTATCAGATTCCAATCCTGCTGCTCAGCCAAGCTTCCAGCTCTGCAATTAACAGATTAACAGACCCCTTGAGTCAGGAAGGCACCATCAGAAATCGAAATTTTAGGAAGAGCACAATTTTTCGAACAAAGTTTTTGGAAACTGCAATAACTGCATTTTAAAACACTGATGGTCAACTCAAGGTTTCCATCATAAATTACTGCAGCCAAGCTCAAGGCTTCAACACAGGAACTTTTCGAGACTGATATTCCCTGGCAATTGTCTATGTGTGTATTCCACACTGCATGTTCAGGTGGATTGCCACATATTTTAATTAGGGCATATCATAAACAATCTTGCATTAGAAAAGAGGGGCAAAAACCCCCCTACTGCTGTTGCATTATGAAAACCATGATAATTAAGCACTGTAACAGGACAGACTACCTAGACAGGCTATGAAATCTCTCTTCACTGGAGATTTTAGAGATCTTAGACAGACATTATTATCTGTACTTACACAACCAGACCACAGAGGAAATAGAGGAAAGTCACTTCCAGCCTTATGTTTCTATGAATGTGTTTCAGAGAAAAAAAGAAAAAAAAAAGAAAAAACAAAACGGAAACACCAAACAAATAAAAAAAGCAACCAACCAGCAACAGCAAAAAAACATATAAACCACCTCAGAGAAAATCAGTTTGCACACTGAAATGTTAGTATTTTGGAAAACTGTTCTTGTATTTCACTTTTTTTCAAAATTCAAATTCAAGCAGTGAGCAGCTCCACGAAGTCTACAAGCTTAATAAAATTAATACTTGCTGCCTGTAAGCTATGCACAGATTCCATCCTACCCAACACAAAGCATCATCCAGCCTGTTTTATTCAGGGCATAAACATTTTGTTCCGAATAAAACTTTACACTCAGCTCACAGCCCTGGCTATAAAGTTAGATTCTGCCCAGAAAATGACAGCACATTTTCATGGCACAGCCAGACTGAGTTCCAAACACAACACAGCTCCATTGCCATGCACTCTGTTGTTAGGAATAAAACATTTCTAAAGAACCCAACATAACAACTTTCTCGTCTCTGTGGTGAGGAAGGTGGTATCTGCCAAGGAGACAACGCCACTGACTGTACAGACCTCTGAGAAACACTTAATGGATTATTATAAAAGAGGCGGGGGGACAACGATGCAAAAGTCAATAAAGGTGCCATCAAAAAAACCCACTTCAACAAACTTCACCATAATTCTAAGTCACAGTTATGCTTCCCTGTTTGTCCAGGGTGCAGAGAGGCTTGCCTGCCTTCAGCAGAGATGGACAGGCAGACAATTCAGCCAACCTTTCAGACGTGGTTCCTTTGAGGCTAAAGCCCCTCACACTGCAGTGAGGGGTCTGTGTAGTGTCTCGGAGCTTGAAATCTGGGCTCACCAAACGAGCACAGCTCCCATTTCCCCACGGCTGTGCCTGCACTGCACAGGGCAGTGTGCCAGAACTGAACTTTGCTTGGGAGCTGAAGCAGCTTGGCTGCAGTATCACCGAGGGTCACACAGGCTGAATTATCTGATGGAAACAAGGCTCTTCCCACCGAGGTGAATGGCTCTGTGCAGAATCCTGGGCTTGCACAGCTACACTGTCTCCTTACACAACAGGCTGCTAATGAAGCCCCAACCCGGTGTACTGGCTGTGCCTGGACATGTGGTTATCCATCAGGCATTCCAGAGTGCTCCTCAAGCAAACAAGCCTTGTTTCCATCTCCCAGGCTGGTATTTCTGAGACAGCTCCCAAGATAAACAGAAAAATAAATTTAATTTTTAGATTACACCTGAATAAGCCATAAACAATGGGTATAGCTTTAGTAAATATGTAGAAATTGGGGTGCAGATACAATTAAAAACCCACTGGTTTATATGCAAGATACATAGTAGTCAGTTACTAATTCAAAACACTGAATTAGAAGAACTGAATAGCTAAAGGAGGCTTTTCCTCATGTCACACAATTCATATTTCAAACAAATTATGTTGGGATACTAAAGTAACTGTAACTGGTAAGACAGAATTGGATAAAGATGCTTCAGCTCACTCATTTTAATTAATAATTAAAATTATCATTAAAAAAAGATATTTCAATCTCTATCCAATCCCTTACGCACTTTAATTTTTACAGCCCTGTTGAACCACACAGATACAGATTTATGGAAATATTCCCAAATTTAAAGTACATTCTGTTTGCTTTAATTTTGACTTTATACTTTCCACAAACAATTTACACATTAGGCAATGGAATGCTGTCTACCCTGGACATGCTTAAAGAAGGAAAAGTGGTTTAGTATTGCATATCACAGAACGCAAGCAAGTGAAATGAGGAACGATTATATCTTTAATATCTCGTCCGTATAAACACCCAAACAAAATTCTTTAGCAATACTGGGGAAGAGCTCAAAGGTTCACCAATCACCTCTTCAGGCACAAACCTTCACACATCAGAATCCTCTACAATTTAAAGACATATAAATATGTCTCATAGTACTAAATAAAAGGTTTAGAAATAGTTATTTCAAATAATTTGAGAAATAAAGAACCAAGTGGCACAAACCATTTTTGTCCAATATGACTTTTTAAACCACTGCCTAAGACTATTATCAGTAAAACGTCCTCACTGTAGCATTTCTCTTTACAAGGACTAATACATGATTTAAATACAGAGTTACCAGATAACTGTTAAGATCTGCATTTTATGGAGGAAGACAGTAAAATTTTCCTTCTCATAATCAGCAAGTATTACTGAATCTAGAGGGAGATTTTTATTATATCTTCAATTACAAAGGTGAAGGAATAACCACCTCCTTTCTTCATTCATATTCCAGATTATGAGTGGAACTATCATCTCCAGCCCCATCGTGAGAATTCTTTTTTTGTCATCGTTATGTATCTTTTCAGCTTCTCTTTTCTGTCCATGCTAAACCCAGGTCTTTGTGGACCTCTCCCCAAAACATCTCCCAGATATTCTCCTCCAGACAGAAACTTAAAGACCTGTTATGAAAATCCTTTGCCTCTGATGTCATGATTTTACATTTATAAACACTCAGTTCTATACACTGCTGAGATATAGTATCCATACACTAATCAGAAATAAGAATTAATCGGGGGTTTCAAAGCTACAAAGGCAGCATTTTCACTCTGATGGGAGCATACAGTTCATACTTTGGGGGAGGGGAAGAGAAGAAAGAGTGTTGGCTCTTTCATGAACATAAAAGGGCAGAATTACACATTAGTGTAGCTTCCCCATGTATAGACATTTTTCTCTGAAATGCAATGTAAACTTAAAATCAACCATTAGATTCTTTAACTAAAGCTCAAATCATCCATGTAATTACTCTTTACAGAGGATTATGACCACCGTTTTTTAAAATGGGAATTGTTAAAATTTGACAATTAAGAAATAAATCACAACAGAAAATAGGTTCCTATTCACAACCAACCAAGCTGGCATCCTGAATAGCCTTTTAGCAAGGCAAAACCAAGACAGAAATCCTGGGAATGCTGTTGCCAGGTCAGAATTGAGGTGAATTGGCAAAACGTGCAGATGGGCTCCTACTGCACCTGCCCAGCCCTTGGCCTTGTACAAATCCCTACTCGATCCTTCAGGAACCTTTGTCTTTCATCAGGGCACAGAAATTACCAACTTACTGAAGTTTTCACAACGGGGAGAAAAAATCCTACACTTGTTAAAAATACATTTGAAAGAAAAGTTGAGATGCTGGGCCTTTTTGATTAATATGTGCTTTAATACCAAGATTTTTGACCTTCAGGAGTCCCTTCCCCCAGGTAAAAAAATAAAAATAAAAACACTCCTCAGAAACCGCCACAGAGAGACGCTACAGACATCAATCTAAAATAATAGCAGTCAAAGGTCATGATGATACAGGCAACATCAAGTTTTCATTTAAATATCTTCCTGAAAGAGGCCTCTCAATAAGCAGGAACAAGAAAATCAGGGACCATCCAGTTAGAGTGATAAAGAAACTGCATAAACATTTACAGTATTTTCCTAAGAATTACACTAAGTATCTTCAAGTCTGACAAATAAATTTTAAGACCTCACTGAAATATAATATGCAAACTACCATCAGCTTGTTGGGTCACCTTAGCAAGATTCAGCAATATTTTTTAAGAAGATTGATTTATGAATTATACACAGCAGATTACAAAAATAACACTAAAAAAAAAGCAGGCACTGCAAATTGGATCCCGATCAGTAAAACGACACAGAAGTCGCAGGAGTCTTCCAAAGCGGCTGGAAAACGCATATTGCAAGAACAATTGGTATTCCTGCCTAACAAAGCTGGGTAACACTCTGAAGGCTCCAACATGATAATCTGTCACCGTGACAGAAAAGCAAAGGATGCCAGACCAATACACATCCCTCTTCCAGCACCCTACATATCGAACACTGAGCTTTCGAACACAATGAAAAATAGGACTAGAGTGTCCAAAAACATGACTAAGGATGCTCTTAGCACATCTGCTTCCAACTTCTTGTTATTAAAAAAGAGTACTCTTCAAGATATTTCAGCATTCCTCAACAGTGTTTTGTGTTATTGTTCTATAAGCACAACTGGCAACAGAATAGGTACATTTTTGCTTCAGATCTCTCCTCCAAGAAAAAAGAAATACACATTACAGTAAGCCTGTTAGAAAAGTGCAGCACATGTTTAAGGCCCACAGAAGCACCGATGCTGATAAAATTAAAAATGGCTGTGCCCGAAGATCCCACAGCAAAGACAGGCACAGCTCTGCTGCAGATTAAAATATATATTAAAAATTCCTGCATTACCTTACAAAGGGCGAGGTATGCAAAACAAAAAGATTATATATATTTCCAAAACTGAACTAAGTTATTAGAGAAGAGATGCAGATCTAGGCAAAGCATACTTCTTGAGCGCAGGTCGAGTTCATTTACACAATAAAGCAGCATTTTATTCCCCGAGACACTGAACGTATCGGGATTTCCAAACTTTTATCAGGCTTCGCCGCTGAAATAGATGCACACCACTGTAAGCAGACACAGATGTGCCCGAATACGAGCGGACCCCACCCCCTTCCCGCTGCCAAAATGGCCAGTTGGCTGCACCCCGTGGCTACTCACCAGCCGCAGTGCCGAGCAGCAGAGTGGCACTGGAGAGCAGGAGCACCAGCACAAGGTGCTGCAGTGAGGCTGGCATACCTGGGCAGCCCTCGGTTCGAGCCAGGAGGAGGGGAAAAAAGGGGGGGAAAACCCCCAAACAAACAACCCGACGAGAGGAAATTCCTCCTGCTTTCGCACAGCCTTCCTCAACTCTCTCGGTTTACAATCCCGTCTGGAAGGGCAAATGGCAGATGAGAGGAGCCGTCTTCGCTCTTACTCCATTACAGCCGCCCGCCTTCATGCCTCGGGAGGCGGCAGCCCTCGGCGGACACGGGGGAAGCGCCTGGCTCTGCCTGCCAGCCCCGAGGCATCTCCCCCGCCGGGAGGACGGCGGCAGGCTCCGACCCCGCTGGGCACCGGGCTATTTCCCACGCAGCTTCACGACATCGAAGAAAGAGCCCGGTCGGGCAGGGCACATATCCAGGCGCGCCCAATCGGTGTCAGTCGGCGCGGCCCCGCGAGCTGCCCGGGGCACGGCGAGCGAGCTACGGGCGCACGGCAGCGCCGCGTCCCATGCCGGCCACGGGCTCTGCGTTCCGGCCGCCCCTCCGCGCCGACTCACGCTCCGGGGAAGGCGGCGGCGACACCCGCCGCTCTCACGGCCGCATCCCGGCCCATCTGCCTCCCGCGCCGGGCGGGCCCCTCCACGCTGCCCTGGCCCCGCCGCAGCACCGACGCCACCCCCGGCCGCCCCGGCAAAGGTGGGGCCCGGGGCGGCGCGGCCCCTCCTCGGCGTGCCCGGCTGCGAGCGCACCGGCCGCGCTCCGAGGGCGAAGGCCCTTCCCTTCCTCCTCCTCCCGCCTGGGTTCCCACAGCGCCGGGCGGCGCGGCCTCCTCCCTGCGGGCTCCGCTCCGCCGCTCCCGCTGCCGCCGCCTCCCTCCCCCCGCGCCGGGCTCGCCGGAGAGCGTCCGCTCCGCCTCCTTCCCCTGCCCGGGCGGGAGCCGAGCGAGGCCGGAGCTCCGCCGCCGCCCGCGCCCCCTCTCGCCCGCCCCCCCCAACAGCACGGGCAGCTCCAGACACAAAGGGGAGTCGCTGCCGCCGCCGGGCCGAGCGCCCGTCCCGCCGCGCCGCCCCCGCCCGGCCCCGCCCCGCGGCGCGGAGGTGGCTCCAGGTGGGCAGAGCGGGGCCGGCCAGGCGGGGCTCCGCGGGGTGCGGGCATGGCCCGGGCGGCACCGCCGCGGGAAGGGCGGTGGGAACCAGGGGCGGCTCCGGGAGCTGGGGGAGGCCCCGGCCGACCCTCCCGGGAAGGCCGCGGGAAGGCGGTGGCCGGGCCGGCCGGGCAGCCTGTCTGTCAGAGCGGCTGTCAGCAGGGAGGCGTGAGCTCGGGAATCGCAAAAGCCGCCTATAAAGAGAAAAAAATTGTTTAGTAGGCTCTGAGATTGCATCAGCTTTGAACTCCGTGGCCTACCTGTCACACACCCCGGAGCTTCTGCTTCGTCCTCTCGTTCAAGCCCCCGTTATCTTTGTCCCCGTGAGCTCCGTGCAGGCACCGGCCGTACCACCCACTGCTCTCCCCCAGTGAACCCGGGCAAGTCAGCCACAGAATCGATCAGCCTGGAGAAGCTCTCTGAGATCATCGGGTCCAAGCTGTGACCCAACACCACCATGTCAAACAGAATGTGGCACTAACGTGCCCTGATGTCCAGTGTGGCCTCAAACGCCTCCATGGGCAGCCATCCCACCACCTCCCTGGGCAGCCCCTCCAGTATCTGATCATTCTGTCTGTGAAGAACTTCTTACTAATGTCCAACCTAAAGTCCACCCAGCTCACACAGTTTCAGCCACCTGACCCTCCAAAGCAAAACTACTATCTGCTTCTTAAATTAAGGAGATTTTACAATTTCAAAACTAAGATAAAGTCAGCCCACTGAGCTGTTTGTATGCTTTAACCTTTGCTATATTGCACAGGACTATAAAGAGATAAATTGAGGCCAGCGGCTGATGGGAGAGCTGTGACTGGAACATGTTGTCTGATATTCTGGCCTAGCAAGGCTCTTTCAAACAAGTTTTACTGGCTGTAGCATAGGAAAAGGTTCTAAAGAACACCCTGCACACAGAAGGCAAATTCATAACTGGGCTTCACCAAAGGTTTGATTATAGGAAATGCTTCCAAGTGCCAAAATTCCTGCATCGGTTTCAAGAATGGGATATAAGGAATACAAATTAAAATCTTTGATTCCAGACCTCAAAATATTAAGTGCTACTACATAAAACTGTGTGGCTGCAAATCAATTACAATTTTAGTAATAATAAAAGGTTTCTGCATAACTCCATTCCCCTTCACAAGCCATAACAGGCAAAATAGATGTAATCTGATTGTTTCATCATCAAGAAAATTATTAAATAAATTCTAATAGAATTTTGTCATTGTGATGCCAGAGACATAGTTTGACATTCCCAGGGTCAAGATGAATTTATATGGCAGATAGCCATAAAAATGTTTTTTAAAGTTTCCTACAGTATCTTTACTTCCAGTCCATGCAGATCTAACATGGATATTGGTGAGAGACAATAAAATACAGAATCCCAGATTGTAATTTGTATTGCCACTTTCCAGAATTGTAACCACATGTTAACCACAATATCCTTCCTGTTATTTGTGGAATGTGAACTGTCAAGAAATAACCTTTAGAAGGAAAAAAAAAAAAAAAATAAAAAATCCCAAAACAAAACCAACAGCCTGAACCGTTTTGCCTCCAAGAGAGGGACCCACCCTGCACCAATATTTTTTTGCAGGTCCAAAATCCAGAGCTCTTTTCTGGTTCAGCAAAGACACCAAACTATGCAACACACCTTCTGCCCAGCTGTGCCTACCAACAAAAGAAGCGAGATATACTTTGTTCAGAGAAAACAAGAACCCAATTATGTGGTTTGCACAGAACTTTCACTGTTTAGATGCTAAAAGAAAATTACTATAACTGTTTATGACTTGTATGAAAACCTGAAGTAAATGACAGAAGTCTCACTTGTTTTAATGGTTCTAGTTTTAGCTCCTTAATTAATATTAGGAGTTGTTAACCACAAGAAATTGTGCAAAAACATATATTCTGCCTTAAAATACCTTTCTTTTTTCCTCCCCCAAAATAGATTGGGTTTTTGTTCTGTATTTTCCTAAAAAGAAGGAACAAGACATGCCATTTTTACTACAATTATTTCCTCTTAGTTTCACAAAACCCCCAATTGAGATGAAGAAAACACCCTTGCAAAGGCCACAGGGCTGTGAATCTGCTTCGCCTGAGCTTATATCAGGTCCTTGGACTAATCTCACAGACTTGCAATCCCAGCAGTTTGAAACAATTTCCCATCCTTCCCTAACCTATTTTGAATTCTGCAGAAGATCTGCAAGGGTCAGGTCTCTGCTGTGCCGGAGTGGCTGTGAATGCCATGAAGAGCCCTGGGCCACGCATTGGTGCCAGGCTGCAGAGGGGGAGCTGCTGCACCCCTGTTTCTCTGGAGCTGGCAGGGCTGAGGAGGGGCTGGCCCTGCTTCTCCACATGGCTGTAGAAAGAATCGCTGCTGTCTAAGCACAGAAATGTCTTCCTTTTCCCACGGTGGTGAAAGGAAACCAGAGATCTAAACTGTCACACTCAGGCTCACCCATTGTTATGTGCTTGGACAAGAACATATTTATAATCCTTTCTGTGATATTGTTTTATCTGTAAGCTAGGATTTCACTAGCCTAATATTCAGCAACAACCAGTAAGACCCACAGGAAAGTACTGAGGATAATGAAAACTTTCAGAGCTGCAGCACAGTAAATCTGTGGTGCAGGTTCAGGCAAAGGTGGGAGAGAGACAAAGGAAAATATGTAGAATTTACCAAGATTTAAAAAACAGTATTCTGACTGAAGCATTGTATTTCCACCTGGAAGAACCTCAACCAATGGAACAACACTGTTGAACTTCATGGATACAAGACTGTTAAAAAATCGTAGGAGGAAAGACTTTAGAAAGTAGACGCTCTTTTGCAGCTGTGTTTGCTGTTCCCAAGCGAGGCAGAGGCAAGGCTGCCCCAGGAGCACAGTCGTGGGGCAGGGACAAGCAGGACAGTGGCAGAGGAGCCGGGGGATGGTGGCTGCGAGCTCCCAGATATACGAGTCAGATACACAGCAGGGGACTTGTATCTTGCCCTTGGGCGAGGGAGCTCTGGACAGAACAGCCACACGCTGTGCCGGGGCTGCCTTTGCGTCAGTGGGACGCTGAGATGAGCGGGACAGTGATATGCAGCTCACAAGTTTCCCGCTGTCGGTCATACTGATACAGACACAAACATGTTGATATCACTTGTAAATTCAACACTGCACATAAGAGAAATTAAACATGTCCTTGTTAGGAGCATCTCCTTTAAACAACACATCTTTATTTTTAATTAACTGGAACATGGGAAACTATTTTCATACTACAAGAGAGTATTCCAAGCAGGAGGAAAAGCAAATGAACAAAGAATGAAGAAAACCAAAGTGAACTACCAAACAGTAGCTTTAGTTCTCTTTCTTTTCAGAAAATCCAGCGTTCAGGCACTTTAAAAAGATTTCTCAGGATATGTTCACTGTTATCCAAGAGTTTTTCAGCACTGACGCAACATAACTGTTATCATCGTTAGGACTCAGGGGACTGTTCTTTTTGACAGGACCTTTCATGAAGTCAACAAATCAGTTTAAAGCAAGCCATAAATTATATTTGGCTGCCCATCAGCTTGGCTGGAGTGTTTTCTCAGTGTTGGAGTAAGCATTGGGGAAAGAATAGAACATTGCATGATATTTAGCTTTTAGGGGATATTTTTTTCCTAATTTAAAAACAAAGCATCCCCCTAGCATTGACTCTGATGCATAAACATATGTTAGAACAGCAATCAAGATGTTCAAAGACTTTCCTACAAATAAATACACCCGTTCTGGATCCTAAGTAGTAGCTTAATAAATAATGGATTTGGTACAGGTCTCCACCATGAATACCTGCCATTCATTGCTAAATTAGGGAACTGTCAGCAAGACCATCTCCCCAGTAATGTCTCCTATAACTGTATGTAGAGAGAGGCATTGTTCCTGGTAGACAGGATCCCAGCCTTCTATAGCTCTCTAGATTATTATTAACATCCTGAATTGCAGCCAGAACACACTGAAAAGACAATACTGTCTACTTGCAGTCTGCTGAGTTAGCAGCTACAGCTTCAGCCAGTGCAGCCAAACAAGTAATCACACGCAGACGTCATTACCCTCGGAAGTATTCAGTTCCTTATTTTATATAGACTTTCCCATCAGTCTCCAACCCGGGGCCTTGCACACAGGCATTAATGCACCCCATAAGTCCTCTTGGAGTCAGATGTCAGGTTAGGGAGGGTGGCTGTGGGAAGACCATTGTTACAGGGAAGTGGGTACATGATATGCAGAAAGAAAAATGATGAAACCCCTGGGGACTTTACATGCAATCTGAACCCAAAAGAACCTTTCTCTATCATGGACATGTTTCCTTGGGAATAGGGAAAGGCACCCTGCCCTTCAGAGCCTTTCTGCAACCTATCAGCAGCACTTGCATCTTGTCTGAATTATTGTGGGTGTCTGCTCTTTTCCCAGGGCTTGGTTTCATCTTGGAAAAACAGATTCCACAAAAGAGGGACTGAGAGACACCCAGCCATGACTGAAGTCCCAGAAGAGTCCTTTGTGCGATAAAGTCAGTTCCTTTCTGCTCTTCCTGACAGGCAGGAAAAACACTGTCCATGATGGTCAGTCTGCCCAGCCAAGGTGCAAAAGTGGCAAAACCTCCTGTGGCATCACACCCCAGAATGGTCTCTCATGCTCCCAGTTCTACCAACAGTCTTAAGGAAATGGTAAATTGAACTGCCTGCCTCTGAGGGAATTAATTCCCCCTTTAGTCCAGTTAAATAATGTGTGTCAGACATTACTTTTGGCCTTTAAACTCATAAAAGTCTCTCTGAAGGCAGTTACAACTTCATTTTTCTTTGTCTCTGAAGCATAGAAAAGAGTACCAACTGTCAAGCTTTTGGAAAAAACCCCCATTTGTGAGTACGTACTAGTAAGGGTTTTCAGACCTGGTTTTTCTAACTCTACCATATTGCTGCAAGGTGAACCAAACTCTGCAATGAAGTCAGGACAGTCTTCAACATCACCACCCTGTATCAGAAGAGAAGTTTGGGACAGCTTTGTTTATCTTTTCATGGCAAAGTTTTAATCAATTAAATGCAAAAATTAATTACACCACTTTTGTGGCCGTCCCCAGAAAGATCTATTTTGATATTTAACATCTTTTCTTTTGTGCTGGTCTCACGTTCCCTGATTTTGGTACAGTGAGTGGTTTCCTTGGAGAGCCCATAATTGCACGATCAAAGGTGTGAGGATCAGGCCTGGAAACATAAGCACGTGGGTGTGAGACAGGTAAGTCTTTGGTATACAGGGAGAAGGAGGAGGAAGGTGTACAGTATGGGATAAACAAAGGGACTATTTTGTATCTAGAAGGATTAGCAATGAAATAGTTAATAGACATGTTTACATTTCATAATATGTGATATTTCCCTGTGATAATGAACTACCAACAGTGTTAGTAGCAGTTGCAGCCTTGTTTTAAAGATAACACTGCTTAGTCTGTGGAAATCTTATCTCCATTTTGGGGGTGGAGGTGAGAGAAACTTTCAATATAGCTCTGAGAAGCACCTCCTACTTTGAATTAAGTCTGAAATCATATGTTAAAGGCCCTTTACAGCTTTCCTGAAATCTCTTGGCTTGCTCATCACAACATAAAATGGGAAATTTGCTGCAGGGTGTTTATCAGTTCAAAACATCACTTATTCATTAAATCCAACAATGGACTTAGCTGTGTTGGAATCATCTTCTGGTCTGTAGCAGAGGGGTTTGTCATTGCCACAGACCTGCAGAGTTTCATTCCTGGGAGCTCCCTGAGCCTTCTCACACTCACGACAGGCGGCTGGGAACGGAGCTCATGGAATCTCCGACACACTCTCTAGCTCCTGTTACCTTCCTTTCCCCTTCTGGTTTAGGTTTGGGGGTTTCTTTTCTTTTTCTGTTGTTGGTTGGCATATTTTTAATCTCTCACTACACAAGCTAGTTAGCAGTGCAAGCCAGGTTGGTTTTCAAAAGCCACCTTTTCCCGTTTGTTCTTTAATTTCTCATAGACAATTAGTATTAGACCTAAAAATGTTTATCCAATTAACTCGATACTTCTAGCAGGAAGCTAAAAAAATGCCCTTTGAGAACAAAATTGAGGCCTGTAATAAAGTCTTGGTAGATCTGCACTCAGTTTGTCATGGTAGAAGTGCAGAGGAAGCAGCCTCTGTGTGTGCTCATTGCTGGCCATCCTTGAACTCCACACCAGTTTTAACAAGTGTCAGATGTTCAGCCAAAGGAGAGAAGGGGTGTCAAAACATGAACTTGTTGCTTGTTATTTTAAATGACAGTGTGGAGGGAACAGCTTTTGCTCAGGCTTCTTGCAACAGTTCCCCTTTGCAATAAGAAAGGAGGCATCAAATATGAACCCAATACCGGAGCTTCTTCTCTTGCAAAAGCAAAACACGGTGAAAACAGAGTTAGAATTGAAGCACCTTTGAATTCAGTGTTTGCTGCCACAGCAAGCACAGTGGCAGAAGGCCAGCCACTCTCAGAGCCATTGATTCCAGGGGAAGGTGCTGCTTGGAGTGTGCCTGCCCAGCGCTCCTCTCCTGCACTCAGCCAGCTCCAGGAACATCACCTGCGGGAAAATAAAAGTAAATTATCACCTTTTACTACACCAAACAGGAAATTTGTATCCCTTATGCTTCTGCCTGTAACATGACATATGTTGCCTGAGAATTTTGAAACGTTTTTATCTGTGAAGAGTGTTCCTTCAGATCAAGAAATGAGTCAGTATCTCTGCACGCCCTGCTTGCCTCTCACAGATCAATCTGGAAACATAAGCCCAACTAACTGCTTCCCCAAAGCAGCCATCAGGAATCCTCCCATTGAAGCAATACAGGCCAAACCACCAACTCCAGCCACCAGCACGAATCCTGAGTTGCTTGAGCACACAAGTCACTGAGGGCACAGTCACCCCCTGCACTCTCTGCAGGCACTTGAAATTGCAGAGGCCTAGAAGGCTTTAATTCACAAATGAGAACCAAGCCTTCCGAGACCATTTCCAGAGCACAGTATGGGCTGTGCAAGCCTTGGGAAGGTGGCTTAGGGGACACAGACAGCCCTTGGATTCTATGAAACCTCTACCTCTGCTTGGAATTTCAGATTAAAAGGCAGAGACATAAATGAGGATGGAGGGACAAGTGGGCAGAGACTCCTACAGACAAAATTGCCCTTAATCTCCATAGTAAAGTGTTTGTAGTTTTCTACAGGTGAAAGTTCATCAAAAGCAGAAGGGACCATCTCACAGAAATGCCACATGAGGTGCTTTATGTTTTGTAAGTTTAAAGGAATTTTTCCTTATTTTGGTCCCCCCCATATTTGCCACAAAATAGTTGTGATGTTCTGCATACTGTTTTTTCCTCTCCCTTCCTTTTTCCTGCCCCTTAATAAGTTCAGTAAAATCAATGACTGAGCAGGGTTTCCCTCTCTAGCATTTTTTCCAGTTCACTTTTGTATTCATTTACTTTTAACCCCAACTTTGGAGAGGTTGTATTTAGCAAAAGGAAAAACCACCATGCCTGTACCTCTACCCTCGAAACCGCTGATGCTCTCACACTCCCAGGAACAGCAGAAGGGTGGAAGGGATGTGAAGAGAGGGCAAACAGTAGCACAGACCCTGAACTAAATGTTGAACAAGAAAGAGGAGGGAAGTTGTAGGCAGGAAAGGGAAGGGGGGGAGGAAAAGGAGTGAAAAAGTTACAGGAGAGGATTATGTTCAAATTTGCATTTACTAATTTAACAAAAAAGGGGGATGCTAAACTCAGGTCTCTAATATCAGTGTCCAAACCTCCTGTGGGGTTATCACTTTACTGTGAGGCAGCTATTTGCACAGTAAAAGTTGCTGTGTGACACTGTCCCTACCGGTGCTCCCATCAGTGATATAGTCAAACAGGAACAGAGCAACAGGAGGAATCCCATGGGATGTGGAGATCGGGTCAAAACTCCGTGATTCTGCCTTAGCAACAAGAAGGTGCTGGCCTGCCTGCCCAGGAGTCCACCCCCGGGGATCTCCATCCCTGCCTTCCAAGGGAAGCACCTTGACTCAGAGTAACAGTGCTGAACACCTTAGATCCTTCAGACCTCCTGGGATGTGAGGCCATCAGTACAGCCATCTGCATGGAAGGGCTGAAGATCAGCACATGCACCAGGGGGTGTAGGATGAGGAAAGGTCCTCACAGAGGCCAGCACGCAGCTGTGACCTGCTGGCTGTGTCATTGCACCCCTGAATGGCACATGCCGGGCTAGAGCTCCCTGCCTGCCCTACAGGACGGGGGCAGAGCCAGGCCAAAGGCTGCCAAACACAAAGCCCTGCTTCAAATGTCCCCAAATCAGGATAACCAAATGCACCCACAACTGCTGCAGGGCCAGAGCTGGGCTTCATTCCTCCTCTCCATCCCACAGCTGCCCTGCTCCTTTGACCTGGCCCCAACAGATTCAGACACAGTGATGGGACGAGGTGCCATCAGCCACATTTTGTAGGGACAGAAGACTCCCATGGCCAGCCACGCTGACAGGGACACTGGCTTGAAGATTCTGAATGCCTGCTGACAGGAATAGGTCCCTGAGGCAGGCTGGCAGATGATCCTCAACGCAGAAGGAAACAGCAAGTCCCAAGTTTCTCTTGGCTTAACTAAAAGCTGTAAAACATATTCCTCCTGCCTTCCACTAGCTTTCAAACCACCCCTGCGTATTTTGTTGACGAAATCTCTCACCCCAATTGAGGAGATAGCAGTGTTTGCTAAACAAGCCCTGCCTTGCTACCAGAAGAGCTTCTGACCTTGTTCTGTCTTCTTCTTAGCGTTTGGCAAATACTTATCAGTGCTCACTGTGACCTCCAGCCAGCTGGACAAAAAGCTTTGGAGCCAAACATGTGCACAAATAATTCCAGGGGCAGCTGTTACTACTGGATTATCTCTTCCTGTGGTTTCTACTGATACAAATAGTTAATATGTGTTGCAGTTCACAGCCCCTTTCCCTTTAGCAGACCAAGGCCCAGCTTCCTCCACTTGGGGCCATTAAACCCACCTCAACAACAGGGGCCTTCGATCTGGTACTACCCTGTGTTGCCAAATGCATCTTATCAGATGAAATGAAGCCCGTAATAGCCAAAGTCACAGATCACAGCCCTACCACCTTTAGCCAAGAAGGTCAACATTTAATAACTCCTCTCAGGTTATGTGTAACAGAGACCATTCTGTGTATATCCAAACATAGCACCCGTCTCTCCAAACCTTCTGGCCTCCCACAGCCCAGACACGAGGTGATTTTTCACTCTGATGCATTGAGGTCCACGCCTGATCAGAGTTCATTCAACCCAAAGAACAGCAATGACTTGCTTCCAAAAAATGAGACTAGAGACCATTATGAAAACCTGTGTGAAGCTGAGACCAGATGTGTGCTCAGCTCACTCCAAATGTTTCTTACAGCAAAGTCCTGGATTGGTTTGGTTTTGTTTTTTTAAACAAAACAAAAGAGAGGATTGACAAAATCTCCTCTGTAACAAAAAGATTTTCTGATTTTTTTTTTGCACTGCTCTTATAGATGCATGACTGGACTTGGAGCTCACACCCTCCAATAGTGAGCACAGCAGCTCTCAGAAGGTGGATGAAGACATAGAAGGATCCCTTACGTGATAGGATGGAAGTGATGGGGATGCCAACCTATTTGAGTTCACCTCCAAGAATCAGCTTGTGGTCATTGGGGCTGTGTTAGTTTTTCAGTAGGATGCTCTGTACCACCCCCTGGCAATGAGAGCGATCCATGGCTACGCACACTTTTTGCCTTTACAGCAAACCTTTCATCAGAGGAACTGAAAGCAACTTGCCAGCAAGAATGAGCACAACCTCACACTGTGCCTGTGAGATAAGCGAAGGATGGAATAGATTAACTGCTTAAAAGCACACAGCAGCTCTGTGTGATGAAGGAAAAATAAGGGAAAAGTGTATATACACGTTTGAAACTGTACAGGGTTTTATGGAGAGGCAGGCTGGAAGACTGCCAGGATGCTGAAATTGCCACCCCTACACAACCGCGAATACCATGGAAACCAGTGGGGCACCGGCAGGCAGGAAAGGAAATCAACTGAAAAATGGCTTTCCATGAAATGCAGCCAGGCTGGGACACTGCTCCCCTCCTGACTGGGTGAGGACTACGTGCCTAACCACCAGTGCTGCTGCTGGTGCGAGCTGGGCCTCAGGAAGGAGTAATTCCCAGTAATTTCCCAGCCTAGGGTAACATTGCTTTCCTGGCGGCTGCCAGTGGATGACAGCAAAAAGAGGGATGGCTGAAAACTGCTACATCATGTCAGCTGTGGTATGGAGGCAATGGAAACCCTGAGTGCCAGGTAAAGCTTCAACACACGCTGGGAGGTGTAGGAAGATCAAAGTCAGTTGACATCTGATTGAGGAGAGGGAAGGAACATGCGTGCACAAGCTCCTGCCTGCCCTGTCTGGTGAGGCACAACAAAAAGGCATGAAACACTCAGCAGTAATAGTAGTTTTCCCTCAAAATACTAGGAAAGCTCAAAAAAGGATTCCTTTAAACTGAGCAAAAGTAAGTAAAGGAGAGAGGCCTGGAAAACAAAACTAAAAATAACTAATGCAACTGAATACAACAGGAATAACAGAAATAAACAAACCCAGACAAGCAGTGGGGGAGGAATGAACACACTGTTAATTTGTCAAGTACACTGTTCCCACATCAAACTATAGAGTAAGCTCACAGAAATATTTGGCCTCCCAGCTGAGCAAGGGCACCTGCTTGTTACCAAACAGCAAGCATCCCTTAAAAAGTCATACTCCTGCTAAGCCAAGTGAGGAGGAATCCAAGCATAGAACAGCTGTACTCATTCAAAATGCTGCTAAGAGGAACAGCGGCATCTTATGAGTAAGCTGGATATGGTGCAACCATCACCAGGCTTGAAAAATAGCCCAGTGGAGATGAAAGGCAGGTAGAGAGACCAGCACACAGTTCTCCCTCCAGCTCTCAGTGACTGAAGGGTGCAGAGATGATCTCCTACAGATCTTAGCTGGAGCAGGGGTAGGGGGAGATTCTGTCAGAAAAGCAAAGTGGACTGGAAAACCAGAGAAGCAGCAGAGTGGCATTTCTGCCACGCTAAAATGCACAAGGCTAAAACTACCACAAACAGCCTTCCAGTAACCACGGGGGAGGGCTGGAAGGAGATGGGAGCATTGCCATGGCTCGCCCTGATAAGGCTCTATCTAGGAACAGGCGAGGGCTGCGCTCATGGCCCAGCCGAGAAACGGGTCTGGAGGAGTGCGAGAGCAACAGGATAACATCCGGCACTTCTCACACAGCTGAAGGACCGCCACTGGTCATCAGGAGACAAGTGCAGATGGGAGACTTTAAAGTGGTGCCAGAAAAAACAAGCTACAGCCAGGGTCGAGGAACATGGGATCCAACTCCTACTTGTCAGCAGTTGTGGTGTATACATTGCTAAAAACAGATGCAGTGCCAGGAAAATCCAACTCCCAGCATGAAAAGAATAACTTAGGAATGATAATGAGAGAAGCCAAAGCAACTGCGACTGTGAATTAGTGATTACATGAAAGTTTTTATCTTAAAGTTATGTTAGGCCAAATTCTGAAGTAATTTTTTCAGCCAGAATGCTCCCCTGAGACCCTGTGATTTGGCCAAAAATTGCTACATATTAAGACAAAGAATGAAAACAAAAAAAACCCACAACAAAACAAAAATCTTTTTAAGCTGGCTGGCAATACATAGCAGGCAATAGCCTTGACATTGCATCAAACACTTCCCCAGCAGGTAATCAAAGCTCTCTTCTTTATGCCACCACCCAGTGTCACTGTGTGAGACACAGGTCAGTCTTCAGGATTTGCTCCCTTATGTGGCTGTTACTCAAGGAAGTGGGAACATCAGGCTGTTCCATGTGGAGGGAATCACACGTTATTCAAGCTCCCTGAAACAAGTGAGTTACAATCCATATCGCAGTCCCTGCTGCTTGGACCTATCAAAGCTACTCCCGAAAAACTGGATGTACAGTAGCTTGGGTACAGCCATAAGGAAGCACAGCAATCATCACTGCCCATCATGTGCTCAACAGCAATAAGTGTCTTTCCAAAACAACTGATCTGGGTTAAAAACTACCAATGTCTCCGTGTTAGGCTCACAAGAACAGTGAAAGATCCTCTCCATCCCATTCCCCAAGCAGGGGCAGCTCCAGGCTTTACACCTGGAGAGCTCTGCGTAGTTTCACATGCAAATCCCAGACCCCGAGTGCCAAAGAGATGCAGCCACACTGAGATACTGCTCAATTCCCAAAACCTCTCCCCATTCTGGTTTGAGACTTACTGGATACATGAAATTTCCCTGCTCATTTTTTGGACTTGGCTTAACAGAGGTAGTATGCTGCCAAACTGCAATTTCTAAAGAGGTATCAAAAATAACATGAGAAAGTGATGAATATTTTGAGCAAGAGACACATCCCTCCCATGGCAGATGACCTGCTGTAATAGCTCTTATAAATAAAAGGGAACGTGCTCAAATACCAGTAGTAAAATCTGAAGCTTGAATGTTGCCCAGCCAAAAATGCTGGAAATAGTTCTTTCAAGTCATGCAAACACTTTGGAGATTCTGAGAGAAGAAATAGCTGGAAATAGTTTCAGATAAAAGAAACTTTCATGCCAGTTGGCAAAAGACAAACAGATGGATCAGATAGATGGACAGACAGGGCTTAAAGCCACTTTTGTCTCAGCAGTGGGCTGGGCTTGTATATGCAATGTCTGAAGGCAGCATATCACATCATCTGACCCTTAAATGTTAGCTTTATGAAATCATATCAGATGCAGCCTTCAAAAGCATCTCTCAGCCTGGCAGGACTATTGCTCTCCTCCCAGCAGCACCTTCAGCAGGCCCTGGGCTGGCTTGGCACTCATGCAGACCCCTTGGCTTCTGCCCCACTCAGTGCATCAGTCCAGCCTCTGTCAAAACTCAAGAAGGTTTGTTATGGTGCAGGAAGTTTCACAAATATTTAGTCAAAACACTTCTGTTCCCACAGTGCAACAACAGTGGGGTGACTGCAGAGGGTGAGAAATGAAGGATGCTGTGAAGGCTGGAGGGAAATCCCCCCAAACTGTTTGATATGCTTTAAGAGAAACTCACTGAAAGCAGGATGAAATGCAAACAAAACAAATCAGGCTAAGCATGCTGTATTTTTGGTAGCCTGTGCAGCTTAAGAAAGGTGATGTTTAGTTTCAGATGTGCTTTTGATGCTTGAATTGAGAGACGCCAAACTGAGGCACCTCAGGATAAGAATTATGCCTTGACTGGTGGAGATGGGCCTGAGCCACAGGTTTGCATGAGCCCTTGCAGTCTGGTTATAGCCAGACACCTACTACTCACCACCTACTTGCTTTTTGTATAAGATGATTATGGTGGGGGGTCAGGCTGTCCCCAGTACTGGCAGCTCATTTCCCGTGATGTTTGTCACAAATTGCAAAGACCACAGTCCCCTCAGGCTCCCTCCAGTAGCTCTTCCCCTGGGACTTCAGTGGGTCACTGCCAGCATGACATCCCAGTTCTGCTGGATCACCAGCCAGAGCAAACCCAGGGGTCTGCAGCACCTCAACTAGTGCAAAGAGATTGCAGAAATCTCAAAAGCTTAAAATGACTACACTGACCAGAAACAGTTTAACTTTTTTATGAATGTGGTTTTTTGCTGTATTTGAACTGTGTGTCCCTGAAGATTTCATGTCAAAATGTAATTCTGTAATGAATATTAAATATTTATCAAGAAATTCACAGTTGAAAGTAGTTTGCAGTGACAGATCAAAAAAGAAATCCCGTCTGCACCACTTCTATTCTCATTTTTTTATGACACATGAATTCATCCAGAAGGACTTTAATACTCACCTTTACAGATGTTTCTGCTTTTCACATCAGACATCCTGTTCACATCTCTGCCATCATGTTCAAGACTTTGAGTTACCAAAGACATGGCAGGATTACACCATCAAAGTTGCAACACTGAAGACCTGGTGTGACTAATCCCCACATAAATGGGAAAGACCAAAGATGGGCAGTCTGTGCAGTGGGTGGGTGCAGAGCCAGACAGTCTCCTCCTGCCCACGGGGGCATGGGAAGCACGTCCCATCCACACAGGAACAGCCTCGGACAGGCAAGAGCCTCTGGCACCCTCCTCCTCGTGTCCCTTAAATAAAAGGGACAGTGGCACAAGTGGCCCTGTGGGCACAGCAGGGATGGCCTCGTGGTGGTCCCCTGACACAGCAGGGACACAGGGCAGCATGGCTTAGGGTAAGGGAGTTGCTCCCAGGAAGAATATTGGATTCCTTGTTTGCTTTCACAAGCATGTTCATGGGAAAAATCCTTTGTGTAAGGCATAAGACCATTTTTTACTTGTGGTCTTTGAAAAAACTCTCTTCCCTATATGAGCCACACCTTAGAGGGCACACAGATTTCTTGGTGCATCTTAGAGAAGTAGCTGTCGGAAGACATGACCAAGTGCACTTCTCTCTGCTGCAGGCATCATTTGTCCATGATTCACAGGCTCAGTGGAAGGGCACTGATGATGTGCCTGTATGATGCAATGACACAGCTGTGTCACATCCAACACCCGAGCACCAGTTTTCAGAGTAAGTATGTCCATTTTTGCCTTACAGAACCAGTCTAGCCAAAAACTTGTATGACATTGGCCCAAACCCTTCCCCAGCATAGAGCAGGGGTGGCTGATACAGGCTGCCACAGGCTCCCTGTTGCTTTCCACCTGAATTCATTAATTAAGGGGAAAATGAGAGGGGTGACTTGTTGTTTTGAGGGACTCACCTCCTCAGGGCAGCATTTCCTCAAGGTTTCTGCCATTGACCTTAAAGCACAGGGACCAGAAACAAGTGATGTCAATCAAAACTTTTTTTGTTAAAAATCAAAAAGAAGCAAGACCTGCATCTTTTGCAGGCATGAAACTCAGCTATGGGCAGGAAAACAGTCCATAACAGTGATTTCTTAAGGTCAGGGCTTCACGAGGGGACGGCAGTCAGCAGCTGACAGCCAAAGGGAACCCAGATGTTTAAGCTGCATATTGAGTGACTTTGATTGAAAAATCAGAGAAACTTAACAAGCACAAATTCTGTTATTCTACATTCAGAATTTTTTTTAGGTTAAAAATGCACTTGAAGCTCTTTTTGCAGCTTTGACCTCAACACATGGCAGTTGTTCAACTGTCAGTAGCAGAGTTGTGAGCTCCAGTGATTTATTGCAAGTTTCACGTTAGCTGATATTTCTGACAGCTCACAGACTCATGTGAATAAATCAGCATTTCAGCCTTTATCAGCATAAATTTCTAAGCTTTCTTCTAAAGTAAAGGAAAATAATCCTACAAATGTGTATATCAGGAGTCAGGCAAACCTGAGAAGCTGCTACCTGTAAATCCAGTAATTGTTTTTCAGTCAGTCATACAATGTGGGACATAATGCTCAGTGTTTCTTTCCTAACGCCTGGAGTTACTTTTAGATTGTATCCTAGATTGCACTTTAAGATTGCACAGGTACATTTGGACTGTGCTGTTATATTGTCACAGGCTCTGGTGCCTGTAGTACCTGCACTTGTGACTCACCACAACACCACAAGGCACTGGAGGATCATTCACCTCTGCTGACATCCAGTGAAATCTTGTGCAAAGCCTTCACCAGGATTGGTGGGAGACATCCCTGCTCTCACTGCCTGTTATTGGAAGTCGCCAGGAGTCTCCAAGAAATGCCAGTCAGAAAGGGCTGGAGGCAGCAACAAAGTAAAACAAATCCCAGCCTGGCACATCAGAAGATACTCAGTGTAAAGGAATACTTACAGTCCTTCTCTGTGCTTTAGGCAGTGTTTGACAAAACCAGTGTTCCCAGGCTTTTTCATCAGGAAAACAATGCACATCAGTTGGACTTCAGAACCAAAAGGCAAACGGCCTGACAAAAACAGATGGCTGGTTTCTGAACAAGGCTCTAACCCTCACTGCAGAAAAAGTCGAGTATTTCCCTGTAATACCAAGGCCGTTTACAAGTGCCTTTTAAAGCAAACAGAAAGGTCACCACTGACTGCAATAAGAGTTGGAGCCGATGAAATGCTGCACCAAATAACTCAATTTCGTACTACCTTTTCAAGAGATACAAAGTTTTTACAAACCTGTGAAGAACAAAGACTTTCACTTGCATCTCTGCTGGATTCACCATCCTGCCCCAGCAATATAAACAAAGGAAATACCCAGAGACTTGCAGACTGCCCTGGCCAGGACAGCACATCACTTTCCACTTTGTGCATAAGATGAAATATTTCCTGGTTTGCAAGGTGTGGTCAGCCAAAAGGAACAGCTCATTTTCTTTAATTAATTTTGGTGCTCTTTGTATCTGCACTTTCCTTAATAGTTTCAGGTGCGTTCGTTATCAGGAATATCTGCTTCAAAGGTAGAAGCAGTGAAAGTTCTCAATCTTTCCCTGTGGGGTTTTAAAGCCTCCTCTCCCAAAATAGGTGTGAGGCCCTTTCCCACAGATGCTCCAGAGCAGATCTATTTGGATCACCAAAATACTAAACCTATAAACTCAGAGGGAAAAAAAAAAGATAGGCCTTTCAAATCAAGTGAGTAACCCAAGGGGAAAAAAATAAATTCAGTCATCTCTCCTAACCATTTAATTAGTAGCATTCCACTCCAGAAAAAGCACACACAGGGCAAACCTCTCCAAAAGCCTGTTTACAGCTGAATTCCTGCAGCTGCCCCTCTCCTGCCCTCCCCATGCCCCTGCCAGAGGGCAGAGCCAGCAGTGCCGGCGGGCAGGGGTGTGTGCAGAGCAGCTCTGCTCCCCAGTGGGGGCTGCGCTCCAGCCAAGTGTTTGAGCAGACAGATACCACAGGGAAAGGAGCGGGACTGGTTGTGCTTCAAGATAAGATTGTCTGCCAGGGCTTTGTTGGAGGCAGCCTTGCAGACGCAGGAAGGAAAACAAGCTGTAAAGATGGCAGAAGGAGAAGGAAAAAAACGCCCCAAGGAAAGCAGCACTGTCAGGAGACAAAGAGCTCCTCGTCAGTGCAGGGCACAGGAGCACTGAGACAAACTTGGACAGCACAAGTCATGTCCTGCCTTAAGAACCCCCTTGTCCCCCTCACTTGTGTTCTGCACCTCCCTGGGCAGCCAGTGCTGGGACAGGGTGCCTGGGACACTGACTGCGAGGCCACCTGCAGCAGGGGCTGCTTTGCTCTCTGTGACAAAACCTACCTAGGAAACCAGCTGGAGCAGCTACTTACCCAGCAGGTATTTCACAGTGGCAGTAGGAGAGGCATTTGGTGGTACAGTTTGGAGGACAATCAAATGCTGCTTCTGCAGGAGAGGTGGCAGGTGAAGGACAGCAAGAACAGCAGAGCCAGCCCAGCAGCCCCTGCTGTTCACAAAGCAAGCACAGCATGGACATGTCTGCACTCATGTCCTGTTTGCTTGTTTTGGTTGCTTGGTTTTTTCTCCAGATTTAGCCTCCTATTGCATCCATGGTCAGGCCCTGGACTCAATCCGTCCTATGCATGTAGAAAGAGAAGAAGGATCTTCACAGAAGGTCAATGAAGGTCACCTTCCTTATAGACTGAGGGTTTGCTGCTTGAATATCTTGCTTCCAGCAAGGCAAGGATTCAGGGGGAAATCCCAGTTCCAGTTTAGCTTAAGCTAGTCCTATGCAGTCCAGCCTTGTGCATCCACCTGTCCTAAAGGTAATTTATGCAGCATAATCTCCTGATTTGCACATCTCTACTTGCTTGTAGTCCTTTCTCCACTGCCCCATGCCACCACAACAGGAGAATGGAGTCTCCAGCTGGGCAGTGAGGATGGTGTGAGGGGAGCCCAGGGGCATCCAGGTTTTCCATGTGCAGGTGGGAAATAGTAATGAACAATGTGTTGTTTTGGTTCTCCATGGTCTGAAGGATAAAACCAGAACCTGCAGCCTCACAGGAACCCTGCTGAGAGCACAGGGAGGAGCTGTGGGGTTGGGACCAGCACAGTCCTGTTTGTATTCAACTGGCAAGTGATAAACTCAATGAGCCAGACGAGACCCAAGACAAGATAATCCACACAGCTTCCTGCTGCGATTTTTTTGCCTGATGCATCTTCAAGTTAAACTAGCACCTTGTCCTCTCATGTGGCTGAGCTGTGGTTCCTGGCACACGCTAGATTTCAAGCACAGGAGCAGCAAGACCCGGCCAGAAGGTGCCCAGCTGTACCAGAGCATGTGGGCAGTTGCACAGCTCCAGGGACCTGGGGAAGGCAGGGTACTTACAGTGAAAGCCATGGCTGCTGCTTTGTGCCCCGAGGCTCAAGGTCCTTTTTCCCCGAACAAGGAAGACAGACTTGTACAAAATATCTGAGTTTGCTTAATTCACTGTACAGAAACAAAATCCTGAGAGGTTGGAAGCTCCAGTGTTTATTCTATCAGGCTGATTTCTGGGCTAAATAAACCATCAAAATGTAAGTCTCAGCTGAAAACATCTAAACACACTAGTTGAAGCTGATGAATAGTTAGTGTTTGGCACAGACAAGGCATGAATCCATAATTACTGTAAGATGAGTCACCTGGAGAAACCAGAGCAGTAGCCAACAAAATACCCCTTTGAATAACTCAGTGAGAATGAAGATGCCTGGAAACATGCACATCAGCAACACCACATCCTGAGCCCTGCCGAGGCTGGACCGGGGCAGGCACCACTCCAGCTCTGTAGAGCGTATTTTAGACCTCAACTGGTCACCTCTGACCAAGGACCCCCTGCCTATCTCCCCAGAAGCCCATCCCTGGATACAAGGGTAGTCTTGACATCCATATTCTCTCCATGACTCATAGGATTGGACAAGTCAGACTTTTGCAGACAACAAAAAAGATAAAAATCATATTGCTTGGGGGTGTGCCAAGCTATTATTTCACCCAATTAGAGTCTTGAACTGCTGAAAGTTAAAAGGATTTCCTCTGGAAAGAGAACATTCCCCAGCCAGAAAGTCTCCAGAAAGGTACAGGCACAATAACTCCTGGCATTTGGTGTTAGGAAACAAGTGTCTAGACAAACTCGCCTTCTTTTGATTTTTGAAAGACGCTACAGATGGATCCTTGCTGTTTTTACTCTCTTGATACCTGTGACAGATTCACACGTCCAAGACGTGCTGGGGATGATTTCGGCACCTTTGCTTATTTTATTTAACCACCACACTCTAAAGGTACTTTATCCCCTGGGGTTCAAATGGATGGATATCACTATTTGCACATCACTATTTGCAAGGATGTGCTGTCAAGCAGCAACAAGAAACACGAGCTGGCTGTGCTGATCCCTGCAGCTGAAACTGCCTCCTGGGGAGTCCATGTGTAGCTCTGGCCCCATGTCAGTCCTGCATGAGAAACCTCAGCTGGATTTGAGGAGCACAGGGGGGTCCTGCACAGGGATCTCAGAGGAAAAGTGCCCAATGCTGGGTGCAAAGGTTCAAGCACCCCCTCGTGCTGCATGTGGGACACCTGGGGCTGGGCACAGGAGCTCGGTTGGCACCTCCTCTCCCACACATGCTTGCTGTCAACCGAGCAAAAACACAGAGAACTGCCCTGAGGGGAAGCACAGTTTTTAGGGCAGGCTAGCCATAGGGAGGAAACATGATCCCCTGCCACAGCATTGCCCATTGTTGCTTCAGCATGTTGCAATACACTCATTGAGCAACTGGCAATTACATTGCATTTATCTGCAGTGTTATGGTGTTATGTTCACAGCTCTCTAAACAGCAGCCTGTCTGTCTCCCTTCCTCAGTAGCTTCCATTTTGCATGGCCTCGTGGGTCCTGCAGCAGAGAGCAGCAGTACAGCCTGAGCTCAGGAGTTGGTGCTGCCCTGCACCCAACCCATGCCACACCAGTTTTGAAAACGTCATTTTAAAACATGCTTCTTACATAGCTACAAAAGCAAACCTCTTTTTGCCACCCTGCAAAAGGAAATGGTTCATGTTTTGGCTCAGCTGATTTTAGTTCCTTTTCAAGAAGAGGGAATTTAGTGTGGCTGCCTGAGACTGGCTGCAGCTTTATCAAGATTTCATCGTGGACTGAGACAACCTTGCTCACAGCCATTGTGCTGTCAAACAGGTTTCCTTCCTCTTCTTCTCAACACTTCTACATCACATCCTATTTAGAGCTCTTATAGTGCTTCATAAATAATGAGAGCCCTGTACACTTGTGGGATTTGGGAGGCATTATCTCAGTTTTTAAGAGGTGGAATAGGAAGATCAGAGATTAAAGGTGGCAAATCCAACAGGCTGTGATCCAACCAACAGGAATTCTTCTAACTCATTTGCTTTAAATTTGGAGCCCTTCCTGGCTTACCAACAGTCAGCTCAGCTTTCCCACTTCTTCATCCCAGCTCCTCAGTTCTGCACCATTCTTTCTCTCCAGGGTAGCTTAGAAATTTTGCACAAGCACTTCACCATCTGCCCCTCATTGTATTTTCCTTGAGCTCTGTAGAGAAAAAATTGCTGTCTCCATTAGCCAGTAACTGGGATGAGAAATTAAACATCAGAAAACCTTCCTATAGTAGATTAATACTACTGAAACCCCAGAGTCATTGAACATAGAGATGCTCACTGCTGTAAAAGGAATAACCTTTTGCTTAAGAAATATGACTGAGTGCAAAGGACATGAAAAGAAAACAAAAGCTCAGAGCTAGGTCACACCCATGGAGGACAGGCACTCACTGCAGAAGCCTCCTGGATTTCCAGCAGGGGTTAATTAAGTATAAGCAAGTGCAAGCCCAAGTGTGGATGGAGCATTTGGCAACAGTCCATGCTAGCCAGAGGAGGTAGCCTCTGGCTCAGGGCTCCACCAGCTCCACGGGGGCAAGACTGATTGATGCCCAGGACTGCACATCACACTCCGTGGCTGGAGAGGCACAGGATCTGAACTTGGTGACTAAGAAAACAAGGCTTCTACCCAAAATTTTAAGCTACTCCAAAAGACAACATGCTGCTGTGCTTCTCCCTGAGGAATACGAAGCTACTGCCGAGCTGTCTATTGCTTATAATACATTTTTTTTTTTCCAGAGAAAGCAAGGCCTCGCTGCAGGGCCACACAGGCTCCAGGATGTGGCACAGACAGCAGGATGTTGACTTGTGGGATTTTTCATGTGCAGAAACAGCTTGAGAGGGATGGGTGAGCTGAAGGTTTTAGCTGAAAACCAGCAGTGGTTCTGTCCCTTCACAGCAGGCAGGATTTGCGACCCCTGAGCAGCTACCTCTGTGCCTCCACCTCAGTCTCAGCAGGCACCTCACTGCAGGGACACAAAATCCCAGGATAGCTCTGGAGAACTCCTCAGAAGAGCCAGTACCTGGAGCAGTACAGGGTGCCTGCCCATCTCATTCCCTGTGGCAGGGAAAAACAAGTTGCCTCTGCTTGGTTTTTGATGCCCAAGAGCTGCTGCACACAGACATGGACACAGGGAAGACCTGCAGAGGGTGTGTGTGTGGGTGGATGGGATGCCTGCAGGCAGCAGGGGATATCTGAAAGGAAGGACATATCCAGGGCCTGTAGGCACTGGAGTGAGGGATTGCTGTGGGGCAGGGCAGGGCTGCAGCCATGTCCCCCGCCAATGTCCCCATGCAAACAAATCCTCATGCACAGGGAATGCTCCAGGCAAATTCCCAAGCAACAAACCAACAAACAAACAAACCAACCCCCAAACATCTGTTTTCCAAAAGACAGATTAGCCTGAAGAAAACACTTGTATTCCTCACAAGGGCTTTCACAGCGCAAAGCAGCACCTCAAAAAGCTGCATGATGTTTCTCTGGTGAGAGGGTGCCCCAGCAGAAGCAGCCCCTGTGCTCACAGATGCCCATTCCACAGAGTACTGCTGCTCAATTCCAAAGAATAAAAGAATAGGAAAAAACACACCCCCAACCCACAAAAAAGCCACCAAAACCAAGCATTAAACCACTTTTACCTTGCCAGGCACTTTGGCACTTGAGTCTGCAGCTGAACGCCAGCATGGCTTTCCTTTGCAATCACTGTAACAAGGAGAGAAGCAAGTAGGAGACCCAAAGGACCTCAGCCCAGAGGCAGTGAGGCCCACAGAACTGCTCCCTCAGAGGGAACACGAAGGGTTGTCACCAGCCCAGACAGAAAGGCTGCACTGTCACTAGATGAGCACCTGGCAGCTCCCAGAGGGTTGGGCTTGTGTCCCTGGCCAGAGTGAAGTGAGGGCTGTGTAGAACCCCTTCCCCAATAGGGTCTGTAACTGCAGTCAAGGAGACTGTTGGCTACTCATTAAGACTTCCTGAGGGCTATGAAGGAAGGCTGCCTGCCCCTCCAACACTCAGTCAACATGATTTTCAAAAGCTGAGTGAGCATAGGCCATGTCATATCCCTTTCAAACTGCCAACCACTCCTCTGAAACACCCTCATACACCTTGTTCTATGCTTAGCCCTAGTTCATCAGCCATTTTCCACTGCTAGCTTTGGTTTAGAATAACTCCTATTGGTAAAATGCTTCAAGGTTCATATTATCATTTTAGATGCTTCTGTCCCACAGATCTCACTGTTTTGCTTTAAGTGCCATTATTAGTCTGGCTCACTTTTTCTGCATTCAAACAACTCAAAGCCTCTATCCTTACTCTAATGTTAGTTTTGAGATTTTGGTTTTGTTTTATCAATCAATGAAATAAAAGATCCATTTCTGGATGAATGACCTTCCTTACAAACACTGGTGACCCATAGTACAGGCTCTACATAAATGGCTTTGCCACACAGTTATGTCTTACAGGACAGGCTGTACAAGCCTCAAAACTACTAGTAAAGATTAAAAGATTTGAATGCCAGTTAAAGGCCTGTCACACTCTTTAAGGAAGGATCACCCTGTGCAAAGAAGTATTTCCCAACTATAATGTAGGTTTTATTATTTTAAGTTGCAAGACTGTACACAAATACCCAGACCTTCGTTTGTGGAAAACCATGTGTGAGCAAAGCAGCCTTATCTGCTTGAACCGACAAGCAACTCGAAATGCAGTGCCCCTGCCTTACAGTGCCTGCAGTTACCACCACTGTTTGTTTTCACTGATCATATTGAGCACTTGAGCTGAATACACTCACCAATGTTTCAGCAGCAGCCCTTAGATATATGCAGCTTCTTGTTTTGAAGATGAGGAGTTTAACAGTTCCAACTAGAACCCACAGTACTTACTTCTTTACTTGCTTAAAAGAGGTCCTGACATATAATGTATGGTCTATCCAGCACTGAAAAGTTTAAAAGTTGCTTCCTCTTCACCCAGTATTTCTGGGTCACAGACATTTTGAAAGAGAGTAAGTAGAAGCTCTAGCTAATTTGATGTTAAAAATCAACATTTCCCAACACTGGAGCAGGAGAGGCAAAGACATGCTGCTTTGTGACTGAGCTCCAATGGGCTGCCTTGGGAGGTGGAAGGTGGCCTGCACTTGACATTGGCTTGCAATGATAAACCACTATGGAAATAGGTGAATCTCATTCCCTTGTTATCAAAGGAATAAGCAAAAGGAAGGAAAAAGTGGTTGTGCAAAAATAACTTCATTCCATTTCGATCCCTGATTAGACTTACTAAGCAACTGATGTTCATACAAATTTTCTGATTAGGGTAAATTATATAGGACAGTTTCTGAACAGTACATACATAATTTATCTGATACTTTTGAGGAAGCAACTACATTAACAGTTCAGAGGGAACTGAACTCTCATCTCTGGTAAGGATTTCTGCTTGAAAATTCATTTACAACAAAAAACTAAAGGCACTAATAAGCCAAGTCTTCCATCTCATTATGAATATTTTTTTAATACTTTTGCTGCCCACTTACATTTCAGCTTAAATTCATCTTACTTGTCTAGCAAAAAGCAGATGAACTGGAATGGTCTCAGTACTCCCAGGCAATCGCAATTAGAGCAGTTAAACTCACTGCAACCTTCCTGAGGGAAAGAAAAAAGGCAGTTCATATCCTTGATACTGTTACAACATTGCATTAATAAAATGTTACCAATCTTGCTAGGGATTTGGTATACCCTCTTGCACTAAGGGGTCATAAACCAAGGGCAGCTCCATACCAAGAACTGGTCAGAAATCTATTCCACAGCAGAGCACCAGCTACACTGGCTGCAGAGTTATCAAATGTTACCCAGATGAAGAAACTGATTTTTTGTTTAGGTAATAGCCTATCACTACACCTAGAAAAAAATCATGTTAATTAATAAACTAAGTGATAAGCATAGTTAAATAAAAAGTTTCCTTTTTCACCATAACGCTTCAAGAGCTTTAGAGTCTTGATCATATGATGCTACTTCAGTGCATCTGTATCCCCACAGAGAATGGCAGAATTGGCAAATGGCTAATTTCTGCTATTAATAAAACACTTGTCTTTTCCGCTTCATTATCAGATAGCTAAAGAAGTGGGTTTGCTTTGGATTATTTGGAGGTTTTTTTACTCAAATGAAGAGAGTTGCCACAACCACCAGAATGCAATTTGAAAGTTACCTCATGTGAGTTCCAAATAGGACTCTGAATCTTGTCAGCCAGGGTACAAACCCAAGATGTTTGGAAGATGATTTAAAAAAGGCTTTATCAGAACTACAGTGCAGTCCCTAACACACTTCAGCTGTTCAAAGTATCTTTGATATGCACAGATATTTGTATCCATTTTATGGAGAATTTAAGAATATTACAACCTTTGAATTCTTTAGAGAATAAACCCCAACAGAACATTTACACAATCGGAGTTTTCGCTGATCATTCATTTAAAACAATAAATCTTAGAAATAGTCCTGATAAAATGGCTAGAAAACTAGAAAACAAGTTAAAAGACATAGGCATAAAATCTCCATAAAAATGTTTTTATTCCAGATCAGTGGAGATGGCTTTCAAACAAAAGAAACTGCAAAACCCCAGCAATTCTCCTAATTAGCAGAGACACCAGAGTATCCTGTTCCAAGGCAGAAGACAGCTATCAAATCCATCCCCCTGCCCTCTTGCAACACAGGGAGGTTAGTTTTCAGCAAGAGGGTAAACAAATTATGTTGAGAAATGCTACTCTGAAGCAGCTGTCCAAGGGCCAATGTCTTCCCCTGCCCCTGGATCAGTCTTCATCCTCCTCTTTCACTTTCTTCTTTTTCTTCTTCTTTTTCTCTGTATTCTGCAAACAAACAAGTGTTGTCAGGAACAAAGTGTAATGGAAAAGCAAAGCAACACATGTATGTAGGCAACAGAGCTCACACCCAAAGCACCACCTCAGCAAAGCACAACCCAAGAGATGTCCCTTCCTCAGTGACTAAAGGCACTGGTTTTTCACAGCACAGGAGAGGCAGCTCAGCACTGAGGTCAGACAGTGCAGCTGCGATGCACAAAAGGGAGAAAATTAAACTCCATGTTCAGAGCAGGATTTCAAAACTGACCAAAAGTTTGGCGTGGTCCCTTCTGCTCTACTGTTGCCAAAAGGCATCAAATGATGCTTCATCAAATCAGGAGGTACAGTCTCTGTTCCCTGCAAGTCCTAAACCCTACACAGATCCCTGTGAATCAGCACTAAGGGACACTGCTCCCCCTAGAAAAGATGCAAAAAGAGAGAAGACTAGAGCTGGGGGTGGGCAGAGGAAAGGAAGAGAAACATGGAGGCATTGCAGTCAGAAACTTCCCAGACCTTATTCTGTATGCAAATCATCTTGGACACAGTGATGGGTATCACAGGATAGAGTTATTAGAGCAAGATTGTCTTTGCATACCATGGGTTATATATATAGGAGTTTTTCCCCTTTCACTCCATACTCTGTATGTTTTGGAGAATATACATTCCCAAAAAGGAATGCAATTCTGCCTCACCTCAACTGTGGGGCTGGTGGGGAGCTCCTCATTCAGCACCTCCTCTTCTTCAGCTTGCTTTTCCTTATCCTTTTTCTTTTTCTTCTTTTTGACAGGTTCACCATCTTCTACAGCTGTCTCCTCTGTACCACAGAAAGGACAAAAATGAAAAGCAGGTTGTCAGTTATTAAGAGTGCAAAAGGAAAAGCTGTGAGATGTGAGAAGGTGCAATGATGATGGTAAGAATGCAAAATACTGATTACCACACTGCCCCTTCTTTAAATCTCTCTACACCTACTTACCCTCTGTTCTGCCCTTACCTGCATGACACAATCAAAATACACAACTATCTACTCCACAAGTGACAGTGTTCAGGCAATACTATTCACATCTGGTACAAACATCACACCTACAACACTGCTCCCCAAGTTTAAAACAAGCTGCATGTTTTCACTTGTTTGCCAAATTATCTTCAAATTCTCCATCTGAAAAGAGACTGTCCACAGTTCGGCAAATATTTTCACCAGCAACAAAGGAGCAGCAAAAGGACTCTAAACCCCACAGTCAAAAGCTGTTCAGTCAGCAGTATCTTGTTCACAACTGATTTCCCAATCTTGATGCTGGAAATTTGCTAAGAAGCAGACCAGTTTTCTTCACTGTTTAGACTGGCAAACAAAGATGTCTTAATGCTGAGCTAACATAAAGCATTTAATGCAGAAACACTTTCCTGTCCTGGAAAACAGGAATTATTTATATAAGTGGAGAGGAATGTCAACCCAGGGAAAGATTTACTAATGACCTTACAGTAACTTTTCAGAACTACTCATCAACAGCTGCCCTATCTAATCACAATGGTAACGGACCAATGACTTACCACTCATTTTCTAGAATACATACCACAGTCTTAGGAATCTCTAGGTAAAGAAACCCAGCAGGAATCATTACCAAGCCAACAGTCTGTGCAGCAGCCAGGCTATTACTGGAGCATACCCAAGTCAAATTTATTTGCACAGCTGAGTCAGTGTTGGATACCAAGTTTCTCCATACATAAGACTCATGACTAAGTCCATGACGTAGAAACCACTGTCCTTCAGTAGCTACAAAACTGATGCTGAAACCAGTGGTGTTTGTGGTATGTACAGTTGTTACTGGAGGTGTGACTCAAGACAATTTTCTTACCATATGCCCCCCAAAGGAAAGAATCAATTTCATTTGGAAGAACACTCAGTTACCACTTACAAAAAGAACAGTACAATTACGAAAAGACCCAAACCACACAACCTCTTAACATCTTGCCTGTTCTTCGTCATAAGTTTAGTTCCTCAAGCCAGAAGAAGGATTATGTGGGCCAAAAATACACTTCAAATTTTGCCTCTAACATTGGCTTCAGACAAAAAAAAATGGCTCAAGGGTAAAAAATTTCTAGAGACGTCTAAAGGGGAATACAGCCACTAACATGTGCAGTTTGCTGACATGAAAAAACATACCAGAAGCAAAACAGCAAAGGATTCCAGATAAAAGAACCAGTAGATGTAATTTTAACTGGATTCTGCTGTACACAACTCACAGGGAACAGCATGTGAGCCTATGGCATTCAAAATATGTATAAAAGTAAGTATCCTCACCTCCACATGTATGACAGAGGGAAATAAAAAGTAGCTGAAAATTAAGCACAAACTATATTAAAGCCATACAGTACAACAGCAGTATACACATGGTATTTGGCTATGCAACACATTTTCACTCAGCTGGACTGGTAATCTATGCATTTTGAAGCAAAATGTTGGCTGGGGTAACCTTGAAAAAATAACTTCTTGTTATTACCCTGTGTCATCAAGTCTGACACATGGGGCAGTGAACCCGTCACAATTTACAGCTGCACATGATACACTGGCACTCATAGGCACTGTCCCTCTCCCAGCAAGCAGCAGACCCCTCCTCGAAGGTTTCAGTTGCTGCTTTCCAGTAAAGCTCATCACAAGACCTCACATATTTGCACCTCGGCAGAATGAGGACAAAGGCTCCAGGGGTGCTGGCCTTTTCCCTCCAGGTGCAATGCTTCTAAGTCATTGAAGGCCGGTGGGGTTTCTTTGTGATACACAGCAGCTGACAAGGAGACTATCAGGCACTGAGGCACAGAAAGCAGCACCCAGAAGAGCAGTTTGACTGATGGCCCTGTGAGTGCTGGAGATCACCAGCAGTGGTTCCACTCGCCCATTTCCTACCATTTTTTACTAAGCTTTTATACAACAGCCTGATGTACTCCCTCCTCTACACCATGCTCCACCTGTACAGAGTCAAGTCACGCTGCCTATCAATAAAGACATCCTCTTACGATGTGCTGTCATTTAAGGCTTCGTATCTTAAAGGATTCACTCCATTAATTTAAGATGTTTCTCTTTTCAAGACAGACCTTCCCAAATGGCGAACTGCTACTACATCCTGATGCTAAACGCAAGCTGAAGGCTTCACTGTGGGCACTGGCCAGCACAGTTGGTGGTACACATTCTGTCTAGTCACATCCAACTTCAGAGACTGTAGTCACAAAAATACCTGCCCTAATTCCCTTCCCCCAGCACGAAAACAGGTTTTAACAGACAATGCCTTTAGTGGATTATAATGTGTTTCAGGCACTATCCTTCTACTTGGTTTCTTTCCAGATATAAAAGATGAAAGTGGTTTGAAGTTATACCTCACCCCCAGCCCCCTGCCAGTTCCTACCTTAAGGACTGCCATACATGCACCCCAAACTGGAAGAGAAAACACCATACATCTCATCTTGCAGTAACATTTACATGCTGGGCTTGCATAATGGAGAATACTGCCCCCCTTTATTAAAAGCAATAGATGGACAAATCACTTTTCAGTGGCAGCTTTCCAGCTTCTTCCTGTCCTTTATGTTCCTCTTGTAATACAAACAGGATACAAATGTATCTGGCTGAAGAATGCCTTTATTTCCAGGACTACTTTTCCACCCCCTCCCCATTTAAGATGCAGCGGCACAAACAGCATGAAGGAGAGGGGCACAGGCTTCTTTCACAACATGCTGTCTGGACACAATCTCTGACCAGGCAAAAGCTTAATAGAGCACTGCATCAAAAAGAATAGAGCCAAGAACAGCAGACATTACAGGCTCATGTGTATTCAAGTGGACATGAAATATAAATCTTAATGATGGGACCTCCTCTGCGTTCTTCTGTGTATTACGGGACTTGCTGAACTACTCAAACATCTGGGACCACCCCCACCAAGCTCCCACTGTGCTGCCACAGAAATTACACTGCAAAACAGCAAGGCTGTGGCCTGTCTAGCAGGTGTCAGGGAAATCTCGGTGCTCAAATACAAGAATTTGCAAATAGGGGCAGTGCTGTTTTAAAGGGTACAAGAGGACAGGCTGAAGGCATTTGTTCTGCATACAGGTGATACAAGATCTGTAAGCTCCCTGAAAACATTTATTCCATAGTTGAAGTAACTGGCATAGTTAGCACTAATGCCAAGGTACCCAATAAAATTACTCAGCTGATGCAAGAACTGGGAAATAGCAGGAGCTATGAACCACACATTTGAAGAATGCCCTTTCTTTTTATGAAGAAAACCAACACATCTGAATCCTGTACTTCAGGTTTGGGGAAATGTGAAAAACAACCAACCGAACAGCACAGATTCCAGTAGTTCACAAGTATTGTGGACACTCAAGGATGCCTGCTAAGCTCCACCCAACCCCTAAACCAGGAAATACCAATGCTCAATAAAGCAAACGAAGCAAGTACATGCAAGTTTGTGTATAAAATCATGAACCACTGAATAATTTAACTATGAACAGAAATACTCTCCTCAAACTGCAAGAGACCAGGCTGGAAATCAATGTAGTATTTCACCTGCAAGGAGCTCATGCCTGTGAGATGTCAACACTTGCTTTGATAATGCAAGGGAAGCCCAAGGGAACAATTCTGGCTACAGCAAAGGAAGTTAGTCCAAAAGATAATCAAAAGCAGTAGCTGTGAGAACACTCACATTCTTCAAAAGCAAATGGGCAAAGTTCAAGCCCCCCAAAGTACTCATGTGCCCTTGTCTCATTATGGTAACAGACCAAGGTGGGGCACAGATTTCAGCTTTACAGCACAAAGGATTCTACCTCTAGTGTAACTTTAATTCTCAGCTAAGTTTAGGTTCCTACAACCTGCTCTATCCATGTAAACAGACACCACAGATCAACCTGTGTCTGGAACGATCACACCTCAGCATCAGCTGAGCAGGAAGAGGAACTGAACCAGCACAACTACACTCTGATCCTCTACAACACAGCAGCAGAGAAGGCAGAAGGAGAAGGCTCTGACAGCCCTCTGTGCTGCAGGCACAGGTAGTTGACAATACTTGCAAGTAGCTCACACCCAGACCTGGCTCTTCATCTCGCAGAAGTGACTTAAAGTCATCTTCTTTTTCCTTTGTTTTTCTCCTCCCAGGTTACACACTGGGTACTCCACTATCACAGCAAGTATAGGCCAGCCTTCTAGAGGTGCTGAAGTGCACACTGGAGAGAAGAGGGAGTTTTTTTAAAATGAACCATAATACAAAACCAGATTATTTTGAAGTTGCAGTTCAAAAATCTTTCTTCACACAGCAACTTAGCAGAAGGAAAGAACAATTGTGGCCATAGTTCAGTTTTAGCTTCCCAGAAAATAACAATTGTTCATGTATTATGTAAATTCAGATGGAAATTTTCAAGTGTCATTTCATCTCATTCTGACCTGTTTGTATGTTGAAATGTCCCAAAAAACATTTCTAGTCAGAATAAAACACTACTCTTGAAAGAAAATCGGGCAAGTTTCTGGTTTTACAGAGAACTGCTTTTCTGTCTTCAAGATACTGATATGAATTCAAGATACTAAATATGAACCTGATGATCAAGAAATTCTGCAAGAAGAATATAGTTTTATTCTTAGATATTTAAAAGTGGATGTTTGAAGTAAATTGACTGCAGTCTGGTGTCGGTCCATAAAGGATCACTACCATTTTGAAATACACTGCCATGACCAAGGAGAATAACCAGGTATTGTGGCTCTAAATGTTAAGTCCCGCTGCACAACACAAACAGCAACATGTCAGCAGCACAGATACAGCAACTAACCTTTCATCTCTGCTTTGAACTTCTTTGCTTTCACTGGAACCTCTGTGTCTTGTTCTTCCACCTCCTGAATTTTGCGTTTCTTGGAAACAACAGGAAGTGTAGAGTCCCCGGATGGGTCAAAGACCTTTACTTCACTGTAATGAAGAAACAAGCCAGTTTAAGTGCTAAGAGCTGGCCCCCAGGTAAGCTCCTGCAGCTGAACATAGACTTTCTAACAACAATCTCCCAAGAACATTTGCAAATCAGTCTTACTCAGCTAACAAAGCATCTACAGGTAGCGAGGCCCTTTCTCCAACACACAGGTGGTTTATCAGGAATCACAGCTACAGAAGAGATACCCCTCTAAGTACAACAGTCTGATCTGAAGAGAAGACACCAGTAAAGTAAGTTTGATTCTGGTTTGTATCTGTTCAAGGCTCTACAGAGCACTTTAATTATCCATGAGATTGATCTCTCTGTTGCTAAAAGCCTTTTTCGCACAGCCTCATGGTCACAAGCACATAGCTCCCCATCATTTGGTATATTATTTTGTTGTATTTGGTACATTACCTTATAATTGTACCCTCAGGGTAATAATACATATATATATACACACACAGAGAACTAGAAGTAGCTTTACTTTTACTTTTTCTACACTGCCTCTCCACCATTGCATTGAGAGGGCACAAGTAACAAGACAGGGTCATGCTATGGCTCATCCTTGTTTCACTTGCATCACTGACTGTCATAGGTTCACCTAGATGGGCCTAAATTTGAGTTTTTTTGAAGTTCAGCCTGGGCCTGGGGGCTGTCAGCTGATCTGGGCTGGGCTAAGCTGACAGCTGACTCCCCCTAG